>CABFWB010001893.1:44997-95522 GCA_902151455.1 Timema bartmani | reverse complement strand
AAGACATTAAACTGTTTGAAATGCTCTTAGGTGGACAAAGATGCGCCTCTTTTCTCATTGATTCTATATCATTGTATATTATTTTATGCGTGTTCTTATGTGGAGTGGTGATGATACAATATACATTATTCCGTTCAGAAATCTTACGATTTTATAGAAAAGAGAGAAAGTCTGTGCGGTGCGCCGTACCATTTATTTTATATAAACTTTGCACTATCCTTATCTTCGAGTTTATAGAAATGAACTGAGGTGTGAAATAAATCTATTTATTGTTTTTAATATGTAAGGTTTACAGGTCAAATTCCAGTGTACAAATATTTTTGACTGCATGTTTTGACTACATTTATTTATTTTACAGCATATCTGAAGTTTTTACATAATTTATGTTTCTTAAATAAGGTTTTATTTGATCTAAAGCCAGGTATGGATAAAGATATTTATTTGAAAACAATAAAAATTGTATAGTCACAAATTAGTATGGAAAAAAATTTAATCTACAAAAGTGTATGAATATTTATGAGTCTTACTGTACCTACTTTTATTTCAGAGTCATTTTTATCACAACGCTATAATTATGTTCCAGGTTCAGTCCAGTCGTTGCTACACTACTGAACACCCGTGTCAACCCGTTCTCTTGCTTTATTTTCTCTTCACGTCCAATTTATTAATTTATTTATATATTTTCTACTTCAAAATACCAACTTTTATTTCTGATTCATTTTTATCACAGCACTATAGTTGTGCTACCAGGCTTTCTTTTCATATTTAGTATTCAATTTTAAGATAATATTCTTTTCACATAAACAGAGTTCATTTTAATGACCTGTTTACCTTGAATTCCTGTATAGAAGTTTTAAGGGGTTTTAAAGTTTTATAGTGAGTCAATCGCGAATACCCGAGATAAATTTCTTATGACGTAGTCAAACTTTCTGAATCAGTTGCTCAAAATGTTATTAAACTCAAAACCGAACAAAATCAAGTCTATCAAGAGGTCATTGATAGCATTGGTTCAGATTCTGAACAGCTTTTCTTTCTTGACGTTCTAGGTGGAACAGGTAAAACATTTTTGATTAATCTGTTGTTTCCAGTGTAAGGAAAAACAAGAATATAGCGATCTCTGTAACTTCATCAGGTATAGCTGTAACTTTGTTAGACGGTGGAAAGACAACACATTCTGCCTTTAAATTGCCTCGCAACTTGAATTACTCTGAAACTCCTCTGTGTAATAATTCAAAACAGAGCGATACTGCCCAGGTACTTAAAGAGTGCAAGTTGATCGTTTGGATATGAATGTACTACTGCTCACAAGGGAGGAATAGAAGTGTTGGACAGGACTCTCCAGGACATTCGGAGTAGTAAACATCTGATGGGTGGGATGAATGTACTACTGGCCGGGGACTTTCGGCAGACACTACCTATCGTACCTCGAGGCACACATGCTAATGAGGTAAAAGCCTGCCTCAAGTCATCCTATCTGTGGTCTAAAGTCCAAGTCCTATTCTTGCAAGTCAATATGAGGTCCATCTCAAACTTACTTCTAGAAATCGGCGATGGAAGGTCAAAGGAAGAAGATGACAAAGTTCATATTCTGGAAGATCCTGTGAAGTTGTTAAAAATTTGAAGTCTTTAAGTGACAAGATTTACCCTGATTTGAGCGATTTACAGATTAAAGAGCCGAAATGGCTTAAGGAGAGAGCTATTCTCATGCCTAAGAACACCATCGCAGCAAGCGTTAATGATTCGTTACTGGACAAACTTCCTACTGAGATGGTGAGATATCAGTCTGTGGACTCCGTGGTGAAGATAGAGGACATGGTCCACTAGCCTGTGGAGTTCCTCCATACTTTAAATCCCCCAGGGATTCAACCTCACAATCTGTCTGAAATTTGTAGCACCAATAGTGCTGCTATGGAATCTGATGCCGCCTAAGCTTTGTAATGGCACCAGGCTGCAGGTGAAATCTTTACATAGTAACGTGATTGAAGCAACCATCTTTACAGAATGTAGTGCGGATGAGACACTTTTCATACCTCACATTCCTTTAATTCCCTCCGACTACCACTTTTAATTCAAACTACTGTAATTTCCCGTCAAAGTATGCTTTGTAATGATGATAAACAAAGCTCAGGGGCAGTCTTTGAAAGTTGTTGGTGTGGATTTAAGGAATGACTGTTTCTCCCATGGCCAGTTCCTATACACATGCAAGCTCTCCTGACAGTATTGTGATTCTGCAGCCAGAGGGGCGAACGAAAAATGTAGTTTACAAGGAAATTTATAAAAAGTCTTTAGCCCAATTTACAATATTGTTTAAAATATATGTTGCTCCATATTTTCCTTTCCCTTATAAATATCGAACAAGCTCATTACTATTTCTTATTACAAAAAAGCAATTTGCTGTGATGATCTTAAAGAGTACTTCGTAGCGAAGCACAAGTATTTAACTAGTCTAAATATAAACAAATTGACAACTCTGTCGAGACTAGCTTCCTATCGAGGTTAATAGCGGTAGCCTTGAAGTTGGGATAGAGGAGTGAGAATCTGAAAGGAATAATGAAAACTAGAAAAAATAATATTTGCTACAAAGTAATGAGTTTCAAGATGGGGAGGGATGTGAATAAATAATAGTTTCTTCGTGCAAGAAGTATTAATGTAAGTTTTATCATTTTGGGAAATATTAAATCTACAGTAGTACACAAACCTTTGTTATTTATTATTATTAGCTGTTGAATAGAAGCTTTGGGGGGACTTAGTCTAATATACTTCCCTGACGCTATGCCCCTAATATATATTATCTAATAATCAAGTGAAGCTCAACAGTTAAGATATAAAAAAAACATATTTAGTTCAAATGACTTAATATTTGCCATACACCAGATGATGGAAAGAAGATATGATGAATAAGGAAAAGACTTGATAATGGTATTTATGAATGTAGAGAAGGCATATGATAGTGTGGATGGAAGAAACGTTTGTAAATTGATGGAGGAGGCCGAAATGGTAAGAGGAGTTGTAATGAGAGTGAAAAGAATGTATGAGGATAACAGGAGTTGTGTTAAAACGGAGAGTGTAAGGACAAAGTGGTTCCAAATAAAAAAATAGAGTGAAGCAGGGGAGTACCCTTTCACCATTAATATTTGTAATGGTAATGGAAATGGTCATGAACAAAGTGTCAGGAAAACTCGGGGAGGACAGAATGGAAGCCATGATGTTTGCTGATGATTTGATGGTTTGAGGGAAAACAAAGAGGATGTACAGGAACAACTATAAGAATGGAATGAGGAAGTGAAAGAGTGTGGAATGAAATTTAGAATGGAAAAGTGTGAAGTGATGATAATGACAAGGAAGAAGGTAAGGCCTAATAATGCTATAAGGTTGGATGGAGTAGAGCTGAGAAAAGTACAGAACGTAAAATATCTTGGAAGTGTGATGGAAAAGAAAGGATTTATTGAGAAGATGACAGCAGGGAGAGTTGTTATATAGGTGTGTAACAGACCTGCTATGGAGAAGGGAAGTCCCCTTGAAGTGTAAGGAAGTACTGTAAAGGGCATACTTTGTACCCATTGCCACATATGCAGCAGAAACATGGACAATGAATGTAAGAGAGACTAAGAAAGTAGAGGCCATGGGAATGAAGTTTGTGAGGAGCATTTTAGTTGTCATGAGGAGAAAGAAGATTAAGAATAAAGTTTTCCAGGAAAGTGTAGGGTTCAGGGAGTACATGAGAAGTAAAACTGAGATGGTAGTGGGCATATAATGACGGAAAATTAGAGGATGCCGAAGAAAATATTGGAAATGAAGTATGTAGGAAAAAGGGAGCAGATAGCATAAAGTGTTCAAGTGAGAGGAGAAGAATGTAAGAAATTAAAGGAGGAAGAGTGGTATAAGAATAGAGGAAGATTGAGGAATTTTACAAAACTGACTCGGCCACAGTCTGGAAACAGTTGATGATGATGATTTTGTTTAAGTGGTTCACCAAATTTAATGTTGATCAATGGTTTTAAGAGTGGAAGCTTGTTCACTAAGCCAAAAATTATAAACTCCTAAAAAATTGAAAATAATAAAAACATAATAATTTTACAATAATATTATATTTATAGATTTGCTTTATGACACAATATTTTATACTCAATCATCTTACTTGGCACATTTTGATAGTACCTTCAGAGTGAAGCTCTGCTAGCTACCTCTCCTTCTTGAACTTTATCTTCCCTTGTATGTTCACATTTGACCAATCATACACAGACTCTGGTTTAGAGTCTGTTCATGATTGGTTTTTACCTGGACGACAGTTCAAAAATCATATGTTTAGGTTTTGGGTTGCCAACACGAGAAAAATATAACTGTTTTGTCATAAAAGTTAAGTTTTTTAATTACATGTTATATTTAACATTTAAAATAATGTAAACTTAAGTTTACTTACACTGTTTCATAACTTTTAAGTTTTAATAATTTCTTTTTACCCAATCCAAAACAATATTTTAAACATAATTAAAAGTACTTATTTTCCGTTTTGGAATGATAACTATGATGTGTAATATAGTGTATACATTAATACCTTTTAATACAGGCATCGTATGTACTTGGAAAAGAGAAAATACTTGTCATTTATTTTAAGCTAATAAATTATTTTATGATTATTTTATCGTATTTCAAAATATTTAACAAATAAAATATTGTTATCCACTGCGTAGGTACATCCTTGTATAGAACTTGATTCCGTCACATTCAATCACATGGATTAAATTCGTTGGTCACCATTTTGAAGTTATGTTAATCAGACCTTTTGTGAAAGTGATGTGGATAATAATTTTTTTAAGTGGAATAAAACGACAAATAAGCTTTGTGTCCGAACTCAAATAAATATATAAATAATATTGGCCTAAATTTCTGTGGTTAACTATCAAATCCATACATTACCATACGTTTTCATTACAGTTATAGATGTCAGCTGTTGGCATCGGAGTGTATTAGGGATTATTTCTAGTAGCTTTTTGAGCTGTCATACAAGTAAACTAAGGTCTTGAATGTATTATACATACTTCATATGATAATATATCTCCAATAATACCTGGCCAATGCGTGTTCTACTAAGTGATGACAATCATTTACAGCTTCAGTTTAAAACAAACTCTGCTTACCCTGGCAACATTCCACACCGCACCATTGTCAGAAAGTAATAATTATGAACTATCAAATTGCCTTAATTATCTTTCCTTGATGTGGCCATACAGACCCAAAGTCTTCATTATTCTGATGAAATAATACTTACAAACTGATTTATAAGTAATATTAACTCCTTTACATTGATTTGAAGATGTAGTTTAAGATTCAGCAAGAGTTTATTTTTAAAGAGTAAACAGCATTTTAGTTGGCAAGTCTGCCACAGTACTCACAAACGCTAGTAGTTATTAATGTTTTGTGGATTTCTTTTCGATGAGGGGAAGGTAGGGGAAATAGCAAATTACGAGGGAAAGAAAATAACCAACCCTCTCTCTCTATCTCACCCTTTCATTCCTCACCCTGTTCATCCTCGTCACTCCCAGCTTACTCCTCAGCGATTTCATCTCACAAGCCTGTATCCTGCTCTTTTACCTTTCCTTCATCCTCCAGGTTTCAGATGCATACTGGAATTTTGGGACATAATACGCCATGTACATCACTCTTTTGCACTTCTGGAGCACATATCTAATCCAGACAAGACTTCTGACGCTTGCCTCCCTCTCTCCTATAATTCTCTCTTGTTTCCTCCTCTTTCCTCTACCACACTTCCCAAGTACTTGAAGCTTTCCACTTTCTTAAATTGCTCTCTTCTCAATGTTAATACCCTTATGTGCCTATTTTCCTTCTGTGTTGTAATCACCAATTCACTATTGTTTGCATTAAACTTCATATCATATAGTACTACCACCTCACTCCATAAATATTCCTGCACTCTTTGCTCCTTGTTTTCCCAACCCATCAGGTCATCAGCAAACACCATTACTTTCACGTTTCCTTCTCCTACTCTTCCTACCACCGCTCCCATCATTACATCCATTACTATCACAAACAACAATGGCGAGAGTGCGCTTCTCTGTTTCAAGCCATTCCTCAACTCAAACCCTTACATCCGCTGCTCTCCCATTTTCACACAGCTAACGCTTCCCTTATACATTTCTTTTACTCTCCCCACTATTCCATCTTCCACCCCTTTATTTTTCAACGTTTTCCACATCTTATTTCTGCACATATTGTTATAAGCTTTTTCCATGTCCAGAAAAACCAACAGCAGATCCTTCTCCTAAATATTAGCACAGTGTTCCTGCAACTGCCTCACTGCGAATATTAGGTCTAATGTGGTTCCTTCTTCTACTCTTAACCATTTTATAGAGCATTTTCTTACTCTCCTCGTTATCCGCTTCCATCACCTCTGACCACTTTTCCATCCAGATTCGCTTTTTCTCCCTTACTATCTTGTTTGTTTCCCTCTTTCTTGCTTTGTACACCTCCTTTTCCTTCGCTGTCCTCAGCTAGAACCACTCCCTGAGAGCCCTGTTCTTCTTAACCACTGCCTCTCTCATTCTCTCATCCCACCAAGGGGTTTCCTTTTGTTGCTTGTCTTCTCGCAGACTCCCTCTGCTGCCTCCACCATTAACCTTCTGAATTGTATCCATTACTCTCCCCTGTCCCCAGCACAGCATATCCCTTGTGACATTGTTCTGTACTCTCTTCTGGAACTCCTTTCTATAGTCTTCCTATTTCAATTTCTATACCCTTATCCTTATTTCCTGGTTCTCAACCACCCTCTTTTTTTCTTTACTCTGATATTCGTCATCAACAACAGATGGTCACTATATAAGGCCTCCGACAGAATTACCTTTACATCCATAACATACCAATATGTCCACAAGTATATAGTCCACAACTGATTTCCTTGACCAAGCAGCACTGTACCGGGTCATCTTGTGGCTTTCCCTTTTCTTAAACCACTAGTTCCCACCATCAACCCATTTCTTTTACATATGTTCAGCAATCTCTCGCTTTCCTCGTTTCTGCTTCCCCAGCTATGTGGCCCAAGTACTTTCCTGTGACCTCGTCTCTCTGTTCCATACATATTTAAGAATAATCTCTTTTCACTTTTTGAGGTATATGTTTTCTTATATATGTAAGAAGGTATAGGAAAGAGGTAGAGAAACACATAAAAGGGAACAAACAATATATGTATTTTACAATGAAAAGAAGAACACAATCCACATTTCACATTTCTGCCACTAGACAAAGATGTAATGGCTAACTTAAGTTAAGGGATTGAGCAGAAATGATCACTTTTATTCTAAAATAAGCCATTACTCCTTTGTTAAGTGGCAGTAATGTAAATTGTGAACTGTGTTTTCTTTTCATTGTAAAATCCATATTGTGTTTAGTTCATTTTGGTTCTATCAATCTTTCTTGTTTATTCTTTTATGGATAAAATATAAATGGTTTTAAAAATTTAATAATATTCACCCCAAAGAAAAAAGTTTGGTATGTATGTATGTAATAAATAACAACATAGAATGATCATAATTAACTTTTTGAATGTCACATAATTTAAACAAACCTGTACTTTTGCATCGTCATTTGAAAGTGTTCTGGTAGAGGAAGGAAATGGCAACAATATGTCTGTTTTCACCATCTGAAAACAAACCATAACTCCACAATTATCTTACATCATCAGAAACACACTATTAAAGAAAAAGAATAAAAATGTATATTTAAAAAAAAATTCTTTGTTAATTTAATGAACAAAAATAGGAATGAGAATGCATTCGCTTGGTATTAAATAAAAATATTTTTTTTTTAAACAAACTTTAGTAGCTTACATAGCTAAGTAAAGTAAACTAACATTGTACAAGCCCTGTCAGTATTTGTTAAAATAGGCAATTCTATTTTATTGTGCAGGAATGTACTGTTGTTGAGCTAGTACCACTGTTTAATGTATCCCTCCTCTGTTCTCTCGCTTTGTTCACCATTATTCGTATGAGTGTGTTGTGAAGTCTTGATTTAGTTTATTAGTTCCATATAAACCATTTATGCATAAAAGTGAGTACTCTGACAGGTTATAGTCACAGGCTTGCAGTTTTTAAGACGGGTAAAGTCATTAGTCAAAAGTGTACAAAAATAAGTCTGAACTACACTTGGTTGCATCTTGTTTGTGACACCATTGCCGATCACCATCGCCATTATGGTTTTAGAAAAAGATAAAACGTACATAAATGCGCTTTCCAACGGCACCAATTTCAATTACTAGAAGTTTTAGGTAGAAACTCTACTCGATCAACTCGATTTGTTTCATTTGGTTCAAGGTTACTACATTGCAAATCAAGTTAATAAGTGTTTTTTCCTTTCATAAAGCTTGTCACCTTAATTAAGACTGTTCTACATTGAAAGGCAATAAGTAGAAGAAAAGTTCTACATGCAAAACATATGTAGCTGAAACTAAAGATTATGAAATTGGTTTGATTGTGTCAATGTCGGTTGCTAGTTGTGATGGATCTGTGTGGCTACTCAACTCTGATGTCACTAAACACATGATCATTGAAGAAACATTAGTTGCCAAATAAGGATCAATGTTGTATGTTGAAGAGATTGTAGATACACACGAGTTTGTGAATCACGAAGGTAATTAGAACTTTACCAAACTTTCCAACCTATTTATCATTCCTAGATTGTAATTTAATTTGCTCTTAGTTATCAAAATGTATGTTAATTGGTCTAAAGTTGTGTTTGAAAAAGGGAAAGCTCCCATTAAAAAAGGCAGACCTCTTGTTGCTGTTGCTGCTAGATCTGTTAAAGTGTAGATAATGTCTCTTTCGCCCCATGAAAAGTATGTGCTGGTGTTGCTGGTTCCAGTGTAACATCATCTGATTTATGGCACAAGAGGCTTGAACCGATAAGAAAAACTGGTTTAGTTGACTTAAGTAAGATTGAAGATAGAATTAAGGTTGATCCAGGATCAATCCCTTATTTATGTGACTCTGGCTTTAAACAAACACAGTTCCCTCACACAAAGCAATGTATTAGAGCTAAGCGCCTTTGGAGATCATACATAGTGATTTTGTAGGGCCCATTAAGCCCATATAATAAATATAATATAATAAAAAGTTATCTACGTACCCTGATTGATGTCTATACTCACTTTACAGTAGTTTACACTTTAAATTCTAGGTCTAAAGTATTTTCATTCTTCCCTCAATAAGTCACCCTGGACAGAGGCACTTATGACTAAAGTATATCTGATGAACATATTACCTAAATCCAGCAGAACTGTGGTGTAGTGAAAAAACTGCTAAGATCAAACTGAAGGTTTATGGCTGTGTAGCATATCTTCATTTACCTAATCAAGTTATTAAAAATAAACTTGATAACCACAAGAAAAATGCTACTTTGTTGGTTACTGGTCAAATGGGTACAGGCTGTGGGCTGTCCATTGGAATCATATGTGGAATGATAAAATTGTTGATGAAAGTTTGTTAATAAACAGTCATGTCATTGGAAATAATAAATTCCTGTTGCTGGAGGAATAAGTGAGGCACCTTCCGAGGAACTTGAACACCTGTGTAGGAGCAAAAGATTCTCACAGCGCACCAGCATACCTAAATGACTATGTCACACTGGCTCTTAATGTCAAATAATTTAGTGACAACTTGTCTGTGACTGGGTAAGTTTAGTAAAATGTCTCCATCTTCTATCTTTTGACCATTCTTCATCCTTTAATCTCGTCCATTCTTCTCCTCTCAATTGTACACTTTCTGTTATCTGCTCCTCTCTTGCAGTCTTTTTCCTACATACTTCATTTCTAACATTTTCTTTGACATCCTCATTACATGCCCATGCCATCTCAGTCATACATCCTCTACTATCTCATGTAATCCCTGTATCCCCACTCTTTCCTAAATAACTTCATTCCTAATCTTGTTCCTTCATGTGACAGCTAACATGTCCCTCTGCTACTCACAATCTTCATTCCCATGGGCTTCCCTTTCCTTGTCTCTTTTTCATTCAATGTCTACGTTTCGGCTGCATTTGTGACAATGGGCAAAAAGTATACCCTGTACAATACTTCCTTACACTTCAAGGGCACTTCTCTTAATTAGAGTAGGTCTCTTACACACCTATAGACCAACTCTCCCTGCTGTCCTCGTCTCATTAAAACCTCTTTACTTCCACATTTTGCCTCATTCACTCTTCCACGATATTTTACTATATGTACTTTTCTCAGCTGTACTCTATCCAACTTTATAACTTTACTAGGCATTATCCTCTTCAATGTCATTACCCTCAATTCATATTTTGCAATACTAAATTTCATTCCACAATCTTTCACTTCCTCATTCCATTCCTTTAACTGTTCCTGTACTTCATCTTCCTTCTCCCCCCCATACCATTAAATCATCAGCAAACAACATGGCTCTCATTCTTTCCTCCTTGAGTTTTACTACCACTTTGTTCATGACCATTTTCATTACCATTAAAAATGGTAATGGTGAAAGGGCACTCCCCTGCTTCACTCCATTTTTTATCTGGAACCACTCCATCTAAACACAACTCCTGTTATCCTCATACATTCTTTTCACTCTCATTACAACTCCTCTTACCACTTCGGCCTCCTCCATCACTTTCCAAACTTTATTTCTATCCACGCTATCATATGCCTTCACCACATCCATAAATACCATTACCAAGTCTTTCCCCTTTTCATACCTTCTTTCCATTAGCTGTTGTATAGCAAAGATTAAATTTATTGTAGATCTCAGTTCCCTAAATCTGTTCTGTTCCTCTCTTCACCCTACTTTCAAGGTATTTCTTATTTTATTTTACAGTATACTCTCATATATTTTTGTCAAGTGGCAAATCAGCACTGTCTCCCTTTAATTTGTACACCTCCTCGTGTCTCCTTTCTTGAAAATAAGTACTATAACTCCCTATTTACAGTCTTTCAGCACCCTGTATAATCATTGTATATCTGATATACCTACAAATCTTATCAACTCCATTGTCAGTTCGTCCACACCTGGTGGTTTTCCTGGTTTCATCCTTTTTAATGTGTCCTTCACCTCTTGCCATGTAGGACCTTAGGACCTTCCGTATTTACCTGAATCCAAGATGGCCACAAATATAAGGCGACCCCCAGTTTTTCAGTGGTTCTGGAGGGATTTTTTAAAAGTGGTATTTATTTTATCAAGAATGAAGATAATAATAATTATGGTAGACTTATTTTGAAATGCTAACAATTTTTTTTATTTACAAAACTAAACACCTATGTTGACTTAAAATCTAATTAGGGTTGCAGAATTGCCAAGATTTATTTTTTTTTGTCGCAAATATTACTTTTGCATAAGAAGGTTAACTTTGAAAAAGTTTCATAAAAACAATGATAAGTTAATTTTTACTATGACAAATGATAATCGTTAGTGAGAATCCGAGTCTCATATATACCCTACTCCCCCTAAATGCAAACATTGGACTCGACCATTAAGGCATTAACGCTAGCTTCTAAAACATGACACTTTCACTTTCACAGTGATATATGTATCAAATAAAATAATATAAGGTAAAGAGATATATGAAGAAATCAAAGAATAAAATATACAACAAACTGTTGCTTTTATAAGTAAAATATAAAACACATTCACATGTGAATGTTACAAAAAATCTAACCGATAAACACGTCTGCTGTGAACTACAGTAAATGTCAGCTGCCATGACAGCCAAGCGTAAGAAATTAGTGAGAACTAAACAAGCATCTTTATTCTTATTTCTAAATTGATAATCTAGGAACATCTAATAAAAAAAAATATTTATTTGATATTATTCAAAAATTATATATTTTGTGGAGTTTCATGAATTAAAACTAAAGTTTGGCATCGCTAAAATTGTCTAGTAAACTCTATGTATGATCAATTGTTTGTTTAAAATCGATTCAAGTTTTCTCATCGCGTCTTACTTGACAAGCGCTTGCTGTACATGCAAGGATTTAAGAATTAAATATATAAAATTTGATAACTCATTATTTGTTTTTAGATCTATTTTGATTATTGTGAATGGCTGAATTTTTAATATTGTAGTGGAGCAATTGGAGAAGTAATCAAAAACAGTATAACTATATAAAATTCAATTCGATTATGCCCATGACTATCTCCAACCCATTTTGAATACTAAAGAGTGGTATTGAGACTTTTAGCGTATAGTATCAATTATTGTGATACCAGTCGATACTATGGGTATCGAGTATCATATCAGGCGACAACTAGGTAGTTATTTTTGACAATAACCTAAAAAAATATCTTAAAAATCCATGAAAATAGCTAAATATCCTGTGATCTGTGCTATACCTTTAAAATCCGCGAAAATGGATAAAATCTAGGGGTGTACCAATGTGGACACTGATGAATAGTTATCGGGTGATTATTAGTGCACCGGCAATTAATCGTAATCGGCGATTATTATGCCGATTAATCTTTTTTTAAGTAAAATTTAAAGCAAAACTTTATATGTAGTAGTTAAGTGATCAAAATCGCAAAAAAAAAAAAACATATACACACTGCATTTGAGTTGTGGGCCAGGCAAAGCTTACATAAGCAGATAAAGAAATAGAAATATAAGTTCATAATCGTTGATAAAACTAACAATATAGTTCCAACTTTCGCAAGTTATGTAACGATTAATCAAAAATTAAGATTATCAAAGCTTTAACTGTTGATTTTTAAATAAAATCTTTTTGTATTGATTACAATAACTGTTATCTTTCGTTTAAGCATATTTCCCAATAGTTATTAATAAATAATCAATAATCGGGACTAATCGGTGTAAATAATTCTATAATGAATAATTATTTTAAACAATCGGTAATCGGTTTTACTGAATCGTTACACCTCAAGTAAAATCTGTAAAAAAGGCAGCCTTGCACTATCGTATTTATACTAAACAAAGATGTAAAGTGTTACCTTCTGTGTAGGGCTAACCCAATCCTTAGTCTACAATTTTAAGACAACTTGATTTTGAAGCTACTAATCTTGGGAAAAATCTTGTTTTGGATTCAGATAAATACGGTATTTCCTCATCTTCTGTGATTTCTTCTGGCTCCTCTGTTTAACTCTCAACTCTTTTTTCTTACGGGTTACATCTTCTCAAAATATCTCATCCATAGTTCCTTTTCTTCCTCTCCTAACTCCAACATTCTTCCCTCTTCATCCATCATTCTAACTTCTAGTTTTTTCTCTCACCACATATTTTCTTACTTGGCTATATAACAGCTTCTTACGTCCTGTTCCAGCATTTATATATATTTTGCATCCAATCGTTCCTGGCTTCTCGTACTGCTCGCTCCAATATTTTCTTCTTCTCCCTATATTCTTGCGCTGTTTCCTCATTCTTATTCTTAAAACTTCTTTTGAATGCTTTATTCTCGTCCTCTACTGCTTATGTACCCCTGTCATTCCACCCTTTCCCTTCCACTTCCTCTTATTACTTGTCCTCCCACATACCTCCTCTGAAGCTCCCACCAAACTGTTATTGAACTTTTCCCATTTAACCTCTACACGTTGTGTCTCATCTTTGGGTATTAAGCTTCTTGCCTTTCTTAGACACAGCTCTCTTTCCTCTTTATTTTTTAGCCTCCACACCCTTATTATTCTTTCTTGTCTTACTAATTTTCTCCTACATTCCCATCCCTTTATGTCTGCCACCAACAACCTGTGATCATTATCTGAAAACATATTTGGTATTACCTTGATGTTTATGGTCTGGCTTTTCATTTCTTCATCCATGAGAAAGTAGTCTATCACCGTCTTTTGCTCCCCATCCCAACTGTATGTAGTGATTTTATGGCTTTCTCTTTCTTTCTTATATCAGCTGTTGGCCACTTTCATTTTATTTATTTCCAAGGCTCTGATGGAGGCAAAACCACCTGAGATACCAAATACTTCAGAGTGCATTAACCAGAAAAAGCTGTACTGGGAGCTCGTACGTAGTTTGGTGCATGCAATGCTTCACAGTCACTCTGCCCTGAGGAGCTCAGGGAATTTCTAAAGCCGGTATCATAGTAACCCAAAAGAAGCACACTGGAATGGACTCAAAACAAATACTTCGATAAATTTAAGGAACACTTTAAGGTGGTCTCCTTTATATGAAGAACTCTGATGTTACCTTACAGGCTGATGTTAATGCAGACTAGGCTCGTGACAGCAATGGTCAAAAATCTCTACTTTGTTACCTATTCCAAGTTTATGGTGCCACTGTTGGTTGGGCTACACGTAAGCAGACTACAGTCTCTCTGAGTTCAACTCTTGTTGAGAAGACTGATCCAGGACTTTGGGATCACTCTAAGACCTACTAAGATGTACAAGGACAATCAGTCCTGTATAAGATGTTTGGATAAATTGGACCATTGATGATTAAAGCATAATGATGTTATATATAACTTTGTTTGAGATTTGTATCTAGGTGCTGTTATTAATATGATTTATTTGGAAACAAGTGAACAATGTGTTGACATTCTTTCAAAAAGTTTGGTTGTAAGCAAATTTGAGTATTTTTGTATTTCTATTGGCTTATTTAAATTCTAATTTACTTTATGTAACATCTTTATCTAATTAAGTTTGGAGGTTGTATGTATTTGAGAGTACATATAAGATTTTTTTTTGTGAGAGTATAATTGAGTAGGAGTGTTAAAATAGACAATTCTAGAGTTGAGCGCAGGAATGTATGTTTTTTTAGTTGGTATTACTGTTTAAATAGTCCCTCCTTTGTTCTCTATCTTTTTTTGTGAACATGTTGTTAGTCTTGGGTCAGTTTACTAGTTCCATATGAACCATCTATACATAATCTTGAGTATTCTGACATTCATTTCAATCCTCAATGGAATAGAAAAAGGATCATAGCTTCCCTTTTGTAATGTATTGCATGTAGGTTGGCTAGCATGGTGGTGACGTAATAAATTGTCTGCTTCCCATCATGCCCCGTCCTAAATGACTATCCTATCGATAGCCAATGTTTCTGACCAAACCTTTATCTCAAGCAGTAACATTAAACCAACTAGGTAGTGTTCTTATTTCCAGCGTCCTTACCATGTTACGGACGTAAGATATTGGCGACGAGGAAAAACAACTATGGTGTAATATGTTCCTGGTCATTTGGAAGTCCAGCTTAAAAGTTTTGTTGAATTAATTTAGTTGTATAAGTGAAAAAAAAAAGTTTTTTCAAATGGAAGCATATTCAAAACAACCCCGCAAGCAGCCCCGAGAACATTTGAGGATTTTAATAACTTAAGGCGTGGTCTATGAAAAATCATCCATATTAACACAAAATGGCGGTCATAGGAAACATGAGTAGTTTCGACAGTAATTAATAAAACTGGTCGCCATATGTAGAGCGATTCGAGCTATTTGTCGAATGTAATAGTATAACTAATGAGAAGAAAGTAAGTACGTTAATGACAGTAGTAGTTGTGAAAACTTTTAATCTTTTACGAGATTTATGTACACCCGACAAGCCATCAACAAAAAGCTATGTGGATCTAATTAAAATTATCCAAGAACACTTATATCCTAAACCATCATTTATTGCCGAAAGGTATAAATTTAGTTTAAGATCACAACATGAGCATGAAAGTGTATCAGATTATATCGCTAGCTTAAAACAAATGTCAAAGCATTGCGAATTTAAAGAATCATTATCTGATTATTTACGGGATCGTCTTGTAAGTGGATTGAGAAGCAGCTCTATTAAGCAACGACTTCTAGCGGAGAGACAACTAGACTACGACAAGGCAGTGCTGATTTCAACATCTTTGGAGGCAGCCGAGAAGGATGCAGCGTCACTAGCCTTTGGACATAACACCGGTGGAACAGCTGATCGTACATCCCAAATTCTTCAAATGTCGAAAAAAGAAGAAAGAAAAGGCGGTATGAGAGAAGTGAGGTGTTACTGCTGTGGAAGAAACGGGCATTTAAAAAATGAATGCCATTATAAACAGTATGAATGCCGTGTATGTAAGAAGAAGGGTCATTTGCAAAAGGTGTGTCGATTGAAACAGTTGGGTAAGTCAAACAATTCTAATAGGGCTACTCGTACGAATGCTAGCAAATCTCACAGAGACAGACAAAAGTATGACAGTAATAAACAACACTTTATGGGGTTGGGTGTGTTAAATGACGATAGTGATGAAAACATTGATGACATTTCAAATTTATTTGGGCTATATAAAAATCAGCTTGGCGAGAAGCGTGAAAGAGTAGAACCTTTTAGAATAAATGTTCAGGTGGAAGGAAAAGAAATTCCGTTTGAAGTAGACACAGGGGCAGGGGTATCTGTAATCTCTGAAAAGTATTATCTGGATAAATTGAGTCACTTAAAATTGCATCCAACTGATTTAATCTTAAATTCATATGTACATGAACCAATTATTCCTGTGGGTGTTATAAATGTGAAAGTTCAATATCAGGATTTGTCACACAAAATGGAATTATTTGTAATTAAAAATGGAGCTAATCCATTACTAGGGCGGGACTGGATTAAGGAACTAAAAGTTCAATTATTGATTCCAGAAAATTTGCATAGTGCAAATAGTGTAATGGCAGATAGGCTACAAACAGAAATGGTAACTAACCTGTTAAGGGAATTTCCTGAAGTTTTTAATAAAAAGTTAGGAGATTATAAGGGTGAACCTATTAGGTTAAATTTGAAAAAAGATGCTAAGCCAAAGTATTGTAAACCAAGATCAATTCCATTTGCACTTAAAGAAAAGGTAGAGCAGGAGTTAGAACGCTTAGTGCAAGAGGAGGTAATAACTCCGATCTCTAATAGTGAATGGGGTACACCAATAGTCCCTGTACTTAAGAGCAATGGAAATATTAGAATATGTGGAGATTTTAAAGTGACCTTGAACTCTAGTTTAGAACTAGAGAGACATCCTCTTCCCAAAATAGAAGAGTTATTTGTCACTTTACAAAAGGGGGAAACCTTTAGTAAACTGGATCTAAGTCATGCTTATCAACAAGTTAGGTTAGATGAAGAATCTAAGAAACTTTGTGTTATAAGCACTCACAAGGGTTTATTTAAGTACAACAGAATTCCTTATGGAATTTCTCCAGCACCAAATTTGTTCCAAAAATTAATGGAAAAAACATTACAGGGGTTGGAAGGAGTAATTGTATTTTTGGATGACATTTTGGTTACTGGTAGGAACATGCAGGAGCATTGTGACAGACTCAAAGAGGTATGTAAACGTTTAAGTGACAAGGGTCTCACAGTAAGCAAAAACAAGTGTAAGTTTTTTTCTAAGAGTTTAGAGTATTTAGGGTTTGTAATAGACAAAGATGGGTTAAAAACAGCCAAAGACAAAATTGCGGCTATAGTAGATGCACCTAAGCCAGAAAATGTTAAACAACTGAAGGGATTTCTAGGGCTAGTCAATTACTATGGAAAGTTTGTTCCAAACTTATCCACAATACTGTGTCCTATGTATCGTCTGTTGAGAAAAAACACAGATTTTAATTTTGACAAGGCATGCATGAAATCTTTTTCAATAATTAAAGAGAAGTTAGTGTCAGCAGAGGTGTTAGCTCACTATAATCCTAAATTACCGTTAAAATTAGCATGTGATGCATCAGGCTATGGCCTGGGTAGTGTATTGTCACAAGTGCAGAGTGATGGAAGTGAACGTCCAATAGCCTATGCTTCCCGCACACTGTCTAAAGCTGAGCAGGGATATTCACAAATTGATAAAGAAGCTTTGAGCCTTGTTTTTGGAGTAAACAAATTTAATCAATACCTGTGGGGGAGGAAATTTATACTATGTACAGATCATAAACCTTTGTTAAGCATATTTGGGGAGAAAAAAGGTTTACCAGCTTTTGCAGCAAGTAGACTACAAAGATATGCTCTTTTCTTATCAGGGTATGATTTTGATATTTGCTATGTCAAATCAGAAAATCATGGTAATGCTGATGGGTTATCTAGGTGGCCATTAGTTAACTCTGACAAAGATGAATTAGAGAATGATAGTTGTATTGGTACTTATTTACAATGTTTTGAAATTAGTGGAATACCTATAAAATGTGAAGATATAAAGAGAGAAGTACAAAAAGATCCAGAATTTGTTAAACTTACAGGTTATGTGAAGTTTGGTTGGCCTTATGATTATGATAAGGAGTTGACAACTTATTTTCATAGGAAAAATGAATTAACATTAGAACAAGGAATACTTATGTGGGGGTATAGAGTTATTGTACCAAAGAAATTTCGTAGATATTTGTTAGAGGAATTACATTCAAGTCATCTTGGAATTGTTAAAATGAAAACTTTAGCCAGATCTTATATTTGGTGGCCTAATATTGATCAAGACATTGAACAAATGGTCAATAATTGTGCACCCTGTCTCTTGGAAAGACAAAATCCATCAAAGAGTATGTTACATGTTTGGAATTATCCAAATAAACCATGGTCTAGGTTACATGTAGATTTTTTGGGTCCATTCAAATCTAAGATATATCTTGTTATCATAGATGCATATACTAAATGGTTGGAAGTGTTAGAGGTATCGTCAACAGCAGCATGTCAAACCATTGCTCATTTAAGACAGCTCTTTGCAAGGTTTGGTTTACCTGAACACATCGTAAGTGACAATGGACCACCATTTACATCACATGAATTCAAGTTTTTTTTGAATGCAAATGGTATTAAGCATACTTTAACACCTCCATACCATCCTCAAAGTAACGGCCTAGCCGAAAATGCAGTAAAAATTGTAAAAAATAAATTGATGATTGCTATTCATGAAAAAAGAAATATAGAAATAGCTTTAAGTAGATTTCTATGTGATTATAGGAACTCGGTACATAGTACAACAAATGAAACACCTTCAAAATTAATGTTTAATAGACAACTTAGAACTAGGCTTGATTTGCTACGTTCTAATCTAAATGAAAATGTGGAGCAAAATCAAAGAAAACAGGTTAAATATGCAAAGGGATGTAAAACTCGAGAACTAATTCCAAACCAACTAGTACTAGTCAGAGACTATCGAGCAAAGAATAAATGGATTGAGGGGTTTGTTGTATCACAATTGAGTCCAGTTGCCTATTTAGTCAGAGTAGGGGCAGTAGTATGGAAACGTCATATTGACCAATTAATTAGTTTACAGTCTTCCCCTGAAACTAGAGTGGAGGAGATAGAACCTAGCATTAGAGAGCCATATCCCTCAGAGCTAGCTCCCAAACCTAATAAGGAAGGTTTGACATCTCCTAAGGCATTCAGGGGGGAGAATCATTCTCCATTCGTCTCCAGGGTTGAATCGCATGAAAAGGACAATAGTCCGGAATCACACCCACCTCAGAGAGTGGAAATCTCACCAGAAGTAAAGGAGCCTAGGTATCCAACTAGGTGTAGGAAACCTGTAGTTAAATTAAATTTGTAAATATTTTAGTGTTATTACATTATTTCACTGTAACTATTGAAAACTATGGTCAGACTTTATATTCTGTATTTTTGTATAAAAAGTGTTTAAAATGTAAACTATTACATCATGACTATTGGAAATCGTGGTCATGTATTGTATTCTTTATTTTATGTATATTTATGTATTTTGAAATATCTATAGTCAAGAAATTGTAAGGGAGGAATGTAATGTATTGCATGTAGGTTGGCTAGCATGGTGGTGACGTAATAAATTGTCTGCTTCCCATCATGCCCCGTCCTAAATGACTATCCTATCAATAGCCAATGTTTCCGACCAAACCTTTATCTCAAGCAGTAACATTAAACCAAGTAAGTCGTGTTCTTATTGCCAGCGTCCTTACCATGTTACAGACGTAACACCTTTCTTTGAGCTAGAGCTAATTTTAATATTGCAATTTCTTGTTATTCTTTGTAAATTATGTTGTGCTGATGTTCAGGCACTTTCTCCAAAGCTTTAAATAAAACATGATGGACTGGTTGCAACTCAATCTGTGCTCCAGAAAACAACAAACATGGATGTGTCGAAAAATATGCTTCTTATAAAAACAGTAAATTTGATAGATCAAAATACTTATGAAAGAAAATAAATCAATGCATTTTTGAAAACCTTAACCATTAATTCTCAATACACTTCTGTTAAAAAAAATCACAAACATGAACGTTCAACACACTTTTGAAAACCATAAAATGAACGCTCAACACACTTCTGAAAACCATAACCATGAACGCTCAATACACTTCTGTTAAAAAAAATCACAAATATGAACGTTCAATACACTTCTGAAAACCATAAAATGAACGCTCAACACACTTCTGAAAACCATAAGCATGTACGCTCAACACACTTCTGTTAAAAAAAATCACAAACATGAACGTTCAATACACTTCTGAAAACCATAACCATGAACGCTCAATACACTTCTGTTTAAAAAAAATCACAAACATGAACGTTCAATACACTTCTGAAAACCATAAAATGAACGCTCAACACACTTCCGAAAACCATAACCATGAACGCTCAATACACTTCTGTTAAAAAATCACAAAAATGAATGTTCTGCTAAAAAATCACAAAAATGAATGTTCAACAAACTTCTGAAAACCACAAACCTGAATGCTCAACACACTTCTGAAAACAAATAAACATGAAAGCTTAACACATTTCTTGTAAAAACAATAAGGATTGTCTCAAAAATTAATTTTTTAATTTCTTTCCATCTTCTAAAACTTCAGATGTTAATTAAATTTCTTTATTACAGAATAATGTTATAGTTTTGCCATATTTTAATTGCATTCTTTCTTGTTCACAAAAACTACTAAAAGTGAAAATACCTATTTTGTATTGTAAGATTTTATTTTTACATATCTGAAGCGTAAGTAGAGATAATAAAGTCAGAAAACATCACCAACCAGCAATATATTCTCAAGACTACTTTTACCTCTTTCTTATTTTGGACTTTCTTGTTCGTTAGTTTCATCAACATCAACTGTTTCCAGATCATGGCTGTTTCAGTTTATTAAAATGTTTCCATCTTTCACTTTCCCTCCACCATTCTTCTTCCTTTATTTGGTTCCAATCATCTCCTCTCATTCATGCACTTGCTGTTCATTAATTCCTTTATTCACATTTTACTGAATTTCCATATTTTAATGGATTATGAAATAAAAATTTTAGTTTTGAAAAATGCAAAGCTTGAACATCATCATAATATTAACATCTAAAACACATATTTATTTAATATCAACTTAATGGGTTATTATGTATACTAGTTTACTAATAAAACACAAATATTATTTTGACTAGATTTGAAAATTGTAGAAAGTATTAATCTTAAATAATTAACAAGGGTTGGTAAAAAATTGCCAACATATTAAGAAATAAATAATTTCTGAGAAATATTGCCTGAAAACACTTACTCTATGGCATTGGGAACTTGAACGTGCATTGCCACACTTATAAAAGTACTCCACCTAACCCTATCTTAAGCTAGTTTTATCCATACCACCTCATTATTTCCAATCTCCTTCGTGTCAATTTTAATGTTATCCTATTTATAATACTAGTAAATTCTAATTTATTTTTACATCTTGGTAACATTAATATTAAGCACAAATATGTATTTTAAATGCTATAAAAATATAACAGCATTTGATAGAAAAAATAACTTACAACCTCAGTGTGTCTTAATAGGTCATCATAATCTTCATGAACCTTCTTCAACGAACTCTGAAGATCACTTATGGCTTTGTTTTGTAAGTTTACCTGGAAATTTATGCAAGAAAAATATAAAATTATGAACTGAATTAAAGGTACAGAAAATATGGATTGAAATATATAAAAGGGAACAAACATAATAAGCCTTTTATCTCAAAAAGCAAAAAGAAGTTTTCCTACAGAGAAAATGAATCAAGAGAAATCACAACAAATCAGTTAAAACAGTCATTGGTAGCTACTGAAAACTAAAACCTGGGATGTGTTTATAAATATAAGAGACATGTTGTATGTATCAATATACCTGGTTCTCACAACATTCAAGTTTAGAAAGAAGGAGTGTGTTCCGGTGAATCAGGGACTCGGACTTGAGAAGATGTGGCAATTTCTGGAACAACAAAATATGGATAACTTGATGAAAATAAGTTTATGCATGAATGTAACATCCTAAGAGAGCTAATTATATCGTCAAGAGATTAAATTTAAGCAAATTAAATAGTAGCTTTGTGAACTTTTATGATTTTAGATTATATTTTTTGTCAATTTATTATTATTATTTTATTATTGCTTTTCAAGGGACCCTAATGTAACCGTAGGTTCAAAATCACTTTTACTTTGCAGGCTATATTTACACAGGAAGTTAATCTGGATAATTTAAAGGGCTCACCTACAGGAAGGAAGTGAAGAAATTGATGGGGGGCTAGGGTTTTAATCCTCTTTAAGGCCAAGTTGAAATTTTAAAATTGCATATATTGAGATATCTTGATTACTACAAATGATACACTTGAAAATATATGATCCATTCAACACAAAATCTAGTCTTTATGCTTTGGTAAAAAAAAGTTTTCTAAAAAATTGCCATATATATATGTATAGGTATTTTGTTTAACATGATTAGGTCCCTGCATTAACTGTGTGTGTGTGTGTGTGTGTGTGTGTGTGCACGCATGCGTGTATGTGCGCGCGCGCGTGCATGTGTGTGCCTTGTATTACATTTTACACTGTACTGGCTGTTTTGTATTTTTAACTCCACCATGGAAGAAATTCCTGTTCGCATCCTTGTGTGAGAATATTAACTTCTGGAAGAGTGGATGACAGAAGAGGTGACTGTTAATGAGGATGGACTGGGGAGTGGAGATGGAGTGGATTGTGTGATTAAAATTATAGTTAGGAACAAAGTGAAACAAAAGGAATGGTTTAAGGTGTAAGCATTGCAATTTGGATGCCCCTTGGAAGAGAAGGAAACATATGAGGAATAATTAAAAAGGTACTTGGTAAATGATGAGTGACATTGGTCAAGTTGGGAAAAATAGAGAAGGTTATTAGGAAATGTTAGGACATGACAAATGGGGAGAGAGAAATAAGGAAGGTACCGTTAAAAGTTTACTGGAATTATGTGCAAGAAATAGAATTATGGTGGAAAACAGTTAATACAAGAAGAAATGAGAAGTTCATAAAAATTACTAGCTAGAGTTGGGGTAATAAATTATTCCTTATGGACATGGAAATGAAAAGGCAGACTGTAAGCGTTAAGGTGATACCAAGTGTGTCCCTAGATAGTGATCATAATCTGCTGGTAGAGGACATAGTGGGATGGGAATGTAAAAGAAAAATAGAAAGAAGAATTAGTGTGTGGAGACTTAAAAATGAAGAGGAAAGAGAAATGTATTTAAGAAAGGCAAGAAGCGTAATGCCCAAGGATGTGATGCAAGGTGTAGAGGTGGGATGGGAGGACAAGTGATAAAAAGAAGTGAAAGGAGACACCACAGTGTAATGAGAGTATCAAGGAAGTAGTGGAGAAGAAGGAGTTTTATGAATAGGAATGAGGAAAGAGAGGAAGAGAAAATGGTAGAGAAAGTTAGGAAGACTTGATTGAAAAATGTACAAAAATGCTGGAAAGGAATGTGGAAGGAAAAAGAAGGTATTATATAGCAAGGTAAGAAATAGTCAGAAAGAGGAAAGCAAGAAGCTAGAATAATGGATGAAGAAAGAAGAAGATGAAAACAACTCTAATGGGGATATTTTGAGAGGATGTTCAGCATGTGGAGGATGAGAGTGAAGCAAAAGAGCATAACGAATTAGCAGAAGAGGAGAGAGCAGCCCCCACATTTAAAGAGGTAGAAGATGCATTAAGGAGGATTAAACTGGGCAAAACAGGACGAGCTAACTGTGGAAATGATAAGAGATGCAGGAAAAGCGGAAATAAAATGGTTATATGGGATGCTGAATGTGATATGGAAGGAGAAGAGAGGAATAATGCTTGTGTGCCACTGTACAAAAATTTATGAGAAGACACAGGAAAAGAGAATAAGAAAAAAAATGAAAGGAAGGTGGAGAGAGGAACAAAGGTCCACAATTGACTTGATCTTCACTATGCGACAGAGGATGAAAAGAAGGTATAAATATGGGAAGGACTTGGTAATAATATTTATGGTTCGATCCTTGGTGTTTCCAAAATGTATCTGTGAGGCAGTGGGTCTGGAAGGGGTCAAACTAAGCCTCGTGAGGACACATGAGGAGCTACTTGAATAAATAAGTAGCAGCTCCGGTTTAGAAAACTATCCTATAATGTTGGCACTCTCATCGATAACAGTGATGGCCGCTCAGTTGGTATAGCTCACTTGCAGGCTCACGCCATGGAATGAATAAGGCATATTATAGTGTGGATATAAATAAAGTATGGAAAGCGATGGAGGAGCCTGGAGTGGAAAAAGGAGTTGTAATGAGAGTATAGGGTATTTATGATAATGGCATGGGTTGTGTTAGGTAAGAGAAGGTGTGGACAAAGTGGTCCCAAAAAAAAATGGAGTAAAGCCCCTACCACCACTACTATTTATAATCGTAATGGAAATGGACATAAATAAAATGGCAAGGAAAATAGGAAGGGAAAGGCAGGAGATAGAAAGCAATGATGTTTGCTGATGACTTGATGATATGGGGTGAGAAGGAAGAGTAAATATAGGAAAAGCAACAAAATGAAGAAATGAAAGAATGTGGAGTGAAATTTAGCATGGCCAAGTGTGAAGTGATGGTAGTGACAAGAAAGAGGATAAAGAATAAAGTTAAATGGAGTAGAACTGATAAACTTAAGAGTGTAAAATATCCTGTAATAATTATTATTGAGGCGAGGAGTGGTGGTATAGAGGATCTAATAAGCAGAGGACAGCAAGGAGAGTTGTTCTATAGGTGCGTAAGAGATCTGCTGGGGAGAAGAGAAATGCACATGAAGTGTAAGGAAGTGTTGTACAGGGCGTACTATTTACCCAATGTGACACAGGCAGTAGAAACATGGACAATGAATGTAAGAGAGACTAGGAAAAAGGAGGCCATGGGAATGAAGTTTGTGAGGAGCATGTTAGCTGTCATGAGGAGAAAGAAGATTAAGAATAAAGTTGTCCCGGCAAGAATGGGGGTACATGGAGTACATGAGATAGTAAAGAAAGCAAAGCTGAAATGGTATGGTCATGTATTTAATGCAAACAAGCAGAGAATACCTAAGAGATAGATGGAGATGAAGTATGTAGGAAAATGGCTGCAACGGAGACCAATAAAGACATGGAAGGAGCAGCTAAGAGAAAGTGTGCAGGTGAGAAGAGAAGAATGGAAGCAATTTAAGGAGGAAAAATTGTTTAAGAAAAGCGTTAGATGAAGACATTTCACTAACCTGACATCCCCCCATGCTGGAAACAGTTGATGGTGATGATGATAATGAGGAGTTTTTAATAATAATTGTAATATTTAGAGCTAGACCTCCTACCCTCTGTGTAAAAACAATATTCTATTTCAAAGGATATGGTCTAAAACTCTTTTATAAAAGTTGAAATAGTTTTTTTAAATTCAAAAATTACTTTTACCCAATAAATGAGCCCAAAATCTTTAACTGTGTATGCTAGCTCTTTAACAGTTTAATTTAGTTGTCTTGGCAAAAGAAAAAAAAAATTATTTTAATAAATATAATATAAATAAAAAATTACAAATTATCTAGCTTTATTCTTTAAAATTTGTAGCTATTTTCCCATTAGAGAGAAGCTTGGCCACTTAAAACCACAAATATATAAATATTAAAGAGATTACCAGAAAAGTAATGACATTTTGAAATAAAGAATACTTATTTGGAGGAGTTAAAGAAAATTAAAATGGTTAAAAAGTTTTATGTTAATGTGCTTACAAGCTAGCACAGCCTGTTGCAGTGCTCTAAGATAATAAGCAAGTAATAAAACTATTCAATTGAAATAAATATGTAATTTTATTAATTAGGAAACTTACCTGCTCTTTCAAGGTTTGAATCATGTCTTGAGAAGACTCCAGCTCTGCCCTCACTTGGGACAAGTTGTCCTGCAGTTGCTGTATTTTTTGATCGTTGGCGCGTTGGTTTTCTTCTACCACAATCCTCCACTCCTGACACACAACACAGATTGTGTCACAGTGACAACTGAGCAAGCTGAGATCCCCCAGAGCTGGACTCTGTTTATTGGTTTCATTCCATCACTAGCCTTTGTTCATGATCCACAAAGCAAATGAGTGAGACTGTCACAATGACAACTGGGCAAGCTGAGATCCCCCAGAGCTGGACTCTGTTTATTGGTTTCATCCCATCACTAGCCTTTGTTCATGATCCCCAAGTAAATGAGTGAGACTGTCACAATGACAACTGGGCAAGCTGAGATCCCCCAGAGCTGGACTCTGTTTATTGGTTTCATTCCATCACTAGCCTTTGTTCATGATCCACAAAGCAAATGAGTGGGATTGTCACAGTGACAACTGGGCAAGCTGAAATCTCCCAATGTTAAACTATATTGGCTGGTTTTAGTGTTGTATTGTCAAAAGAGGCCAAAATAGTTAAATGCGGCAATATTATCCATAGAGCATTACATTTGTTTAGGAAATTGTTGATGTATTTGATATTGGATGATAGCTTACTTACTAATGACAAAATTATATCGTCTTTATTTTTATTCCCTTCTCCTTATTTGATAGGAGCTTAGTCTTCTATGATGACATGTTTTGGTAACAGAGTATTATTCTTATCATAAATAAGATCTGAAGATGGTGTAACATCAATAATAACACCAAAACGTGTCATAATAAAAGACTAAGCTACTATCATATAAGGAGAAAGGAATGAAATTAAAGAATATATAATTTAGTAATTTATTACTCCTTATCAAAAATATTAACTAATGGTTGTAAGTTTGAGTCAACAACCGCAGATATTTGTTTTATGGATGAGCAACATTCCGATACTATTAATCAGCCTGTAGGTGTCTGTATACTATTATACATTTTTTGAAGCATGATGTAGAATTTAGGGGTGAAGGATTTCAAGGGGTAAGATGTTTGAATGTTCTTTTAGACAAGCCTTGCTGGATGAAATGTTCTTGTGCAACATAAATGAAGTTATATTTAACTTTATATATATATATTTATGTTGCACAAGAGTGATAAACCAATAAAAGAAAAATAACCCTCAGTACATTTGACCAGAATTCAAACCCCCGACTATAAAAACTTGTAGACTATACAAACTTAACACTAGCAGCTAGATTCATATTGATCATGATCCAGCCCAAGAATTCAAGAAACTCTTAAAACATTTCATCCAGAAAGGTTTGTCTAAAAGAACATTCAAACATCTTACCCCTTGAAATCCTTCACCCCTAAATTCTACATCATGCTTCAAATCCATAAATCCATAAATTACCCTCTTAGTGGAACTATATGCGGCTTTCATATATGGTCCACCATGGTCGAAAAATAAGCTTATAATTTATGTGATATGAAACTTAATCAAAGTTTCCTAGATATAACTATGCAAGCACCAATAAAAAATCTTTCTTACAGAAGCAGTGTTTTTTATCATGATGTTGTATTCATCTCTAAGTGTTTGGATGGATTCCTTCAAGACTTGTATTAGTTGGTCCTTTGCCTCAACCTGAAACATTTAAAAATAAAACCTTATTAATGTTTGCTAGCTCAATACTTGAGTATGTAGCTAATAGTTTTTTAAATAGATAAATCATTATTTAACACATAATTAAGTATTTGTATGTATTTAGTTATCTGCTTTTCTCTCCATCATCTCTTCTAACTTATCCATCCCTACTACCTCTTCCTACACAAGGAAGAATCATTAAGTCAACCAATTTGGAAAATGCTTATCTTAAAAAATTTTCAAAAGATTATTCATTGTAGCTTATAATTTAGTTTATATACACATATATATATATATATAAAATTGGCCTGGCAGCATGCTCTCATAAATGTTCCTTAACCCAGCCGATTCCCTTATTGTAGTTTAGCATTTTGTGCGGATTATAGTTTGTAGATGTCATTTTGATTTAGGTGACATGCTAAAATAATAATAATAATAATAATAATAATAATAATTAATAATAATAATAATAATAATAATAATAATAATAATAATAATGATAATGATAATGATAATGATAATGATGATGATGATGGTGATGGTGATGATGATGATGATGATAATGATAATAATAATAATAATAATGATGATGCTGATGATGATAATGATAATAATAATAAATAGTAAAAATTATAACAATAAATAATAATAAATAATAATAATTAATAAATAATAATAATATAATTAAATAGCTTACTTGCTTCTCAACGTTCTCTAGTTTGGATGTCAACAGTGCCACCTGAAGATTTGCAGATTGAGATTTTGGTAACAGCTTCTAAATTAAAAAATTAAGGTTTTTTTTTGTTTACAACATTTTAAACTTTAATTTTTATATACCTGTCTCGGTGGTGTAGTTGGCTAACGCGCTAGTCGTGTTGAGCTCAACCACCGAGGACGAGGAGATCGAGGTTCGAATCTCGGTCGGGTGAACTGGGGGGGGGTTCCTAAATGGTTTTCCACTCTCCCTCCACGCAAATGNCCACCGAGGACGAGGAGATCGAGGTTCGAATCTCGGTCGGGTGAACTGGGGGGGGGTTCCTAAATGGTTTTCCACTCTCCCTCCATGCAAATGCGGGCTCACTTCCTCTAAATTCAACCCTCCCAATTCCTAATCCAATAGCGTAATTAGTACTTAAGCATATAACCCAAATGGGTAGCTAAATATTAATATATAATATATTTAGTTTTTATAAATTTAAATTAGAATCTAATGTGTTGTATAGAGTCAATATTTTAGCTAAATAGAGTTCTCATTTTTATTGATAATACTTAGAAAATGGAGATTGTTTTATACATACGGTAGGGGGCCTAGTAATGATTAAAATAATTAAGACTAGATTAGTTTATATTAAGTTGTATACCAATAACCTGACTGGTGATGCAATTAATATCAAACTAACCTCCTTTTCCAACATTTCTATCTGTTGTTTGTATGTGTGGACATTCGCCTGCTCCTCTTGAAGTAATGCTTGCAGGGCATCAATCTTTTGGTTATTTTCTTGCTCAATCTTTTCAAGAGATTCTTTTTTATCCTTAATAAAAAACAAGGATTTAGTTTAAAAATAAAACAATACGTGGTTTGAAGGGGGCAGGATAATTCGTGCTGGGAAAGGTAAATTTTAATTCACACTTAAACAAAATAATTTTGCTTTCAGATATCTACTGTAAAGGGTGAAACATTTATTATATCATGTTGGATGAACACTTACTTTATTTGATGTTTGAAGGAAGTTTTGGAACTCCTTCTGAGTTTTATTCAGGGTTTCTCTAAGTGTGGACATCAATTCATCTTGTATTTTTATCTAGAAGGGAGTAATCAGTGTATTATTATTCATTAACTGGCAGAAGTACCCGGCGATGCCCGAGGTAACAGTGCAATACATTGTGTAGTTACCCTGGGCAATACTTTGCTTTGATCCAAACAAACATAAAAATAACTCTTCATTTTATTGCGTCTAACGCAATTCTTAATTAACTAAAAACGTAAATCAAAAGTTTTAAATTCTGGTTTCAAGGTGCACAAGTTAATTCACATCGGCTACTAATTTTAAAATTTCAGACCTATGCATTAGGGCCGGCGCAAACCGTCCATGTAACCTGGGAAATACCAAAAAATATGCCCCAATCTTCAAATAACAACATTTGTTATTTTATTGTTGTTTAGTAGTATTAAGATTTTGGTTGTTTATGCTTTGAAAAAGAATGGCTTAAGAAATTAGAAAATATATTTAATTCTTATTTCTTTTTATTTGGGTTGAAAAGAATTAACAACTAATATCAATAAGTAATTTTTCTGAATACAATGTTTATTTAAATTATTTATTACTTTATCTTATCTTAAATTTACCCTGTCTTGTTTTGCTTTCAGCAAAAGTTTGAATTAAATTGGGGAGATATAGAAATTCTATTCATTTATACAAAACACAGCTTAATTTCACAAATGTTACACAAACAATTTTATAATATAAACTGAAAAAACTGTACCAAATTTGTATAAAATCTGATTTAATATATATGACCCTAGGGGACCTTGTAAGCACCTAAAGGGGTAGGGGTTTGAGCTTTGCTTATTTTTGCTGACAATGGGGTGGGGGAGGGTCAGAACAATGCTTACAAAAGACAGAAAGACAGGCAAAGTTCCGGGAGGGTGCATCGTAGGCGGCTTGGACTTCGAGCAGTTTCGGTAAACACCAACTCTAACACCCCATCTTTGGCAAGCAATTCAACATATATAGCCAGCATACAACTGGGTGATTGCAGAGCGTCATAAGCTCATACTCATACCATCTGTGTACACTGGTGTCACAATTAACCCAAGGACGTCTGGAAATCCTCATGCTGTAAGTTACACCGGGCCAACATTCATTGCAATCAGAAGTGGAAAGCACAGTTGGTCTTGTGCCAATACACACGTTCAGGACTTTAAAACGTTGCTTGGTCTCAGAGAGATTCAGTCATTGATGAGAACAGAAGAAGGTTCAATCAAACCTGTTTCAATTGTCACAGTCGATGAAGAACCGGATGAGAATCCGAGATACCAGAAGATTATATATTTTGCTGTGCAGCACTTCAAAAAGTATGATTTGGATGGACTATTCCTTACTTTGAACGCTCCAGAATGGAGTGTGCTTAACCTATTTGAGCGTAGAATGGCGCCACTATGTCAGGAGCTGGTTGGGCCTATTCTTTTTCATGACCATTTTGGCTTCCACCTGGATGACCACGGTCACACCATAAACGATGATTTGGAGATAGGATTTAGAACCTGAAATCCCAGTTGATCCAAATTGTACTCGGACAATGTCCAAGAAAGCTAGTATTTGCTACAAGTAATCAAATGCCATGATTTGACTTGGTGTTCTTCTCCAAGAAGTGGTCTATTCAGAGTACTATCAAAGACCGTTTCTTGCTCCCACAAGTAAAAATCAAGTTACCGCCTCATTACTTGGATGTAAGTGATGCGGGTGAATTCCTTAATCTGAGTCTCCGCCTATCACTGAACAATGATGTGATGTCTAAAGAATTTTTACAAGTTCCATACGACTATTTCTGTCCTTCTGTAAAGCCACACCTCTCAAAAGGATATGCCAGTTTACCATGCATCCAAAAGTATGCAACTCATCACCACAAACATATTCATCAAGACAATGGTGAGAAAAGAAATGAACCACAAGTAGGACCAGTTCGTGTAGCTACTCGATGTGCCAATGATTTCATGTGCATCATTCAAGATTAGCATGGGAATGAAGATGCTGAGTGGCTAGTGACCTAGCCCCCCTAAATATAGACACCATTGAAAGTGTTGTGACATGGATTCAAGGACTTTGATAATTGGATTAAATGGAGGGTGTTTTTTTATAAATATGATATTCATGTATTCACTAATAATACTTTTTTTATAACTTCATTAAAAGTAGATTAAAATGTTAACTTTTATAATCTTGTAGCTTGTTTTAATTTTAACTATTAAATAAATTTAAATTCACTGTATACCAGTCTTAATTGTCAATTATTTCGCAATATTAATTTACAAGCTCTATGTTAATAATTACCAGCAATTTATAATTTGCATGAATTCAGGCATTTTCTTATTTTTGCTTACAAGGGGGGAAGAGGAGTTAAAAATTGCCAAAAATGTGCTTACGTAATACTTGAATGCCCACTTATGCAGATTTAGTAAGGCCGTATCAGATTTTACAATAAAGTTTAAATATGAGTTACATGAAAACATTGAGTATATACTATATACCTTCTGAATGTATAGTCTCATTGAAATTGCTTGGATTCCACAATAACGTTATTTTAGAATCTGATAGCTAGTTGCTAAACTATTAGGCATTCTTTTTTTACTCAAAGAGGAATCGCTATGTTCTCTTCTAGCACTAATAATTATCTAACTGTATGCCAAAAATAAAGTTTTTACCGCTACAGGAGGTTTAAATATATTTTATTTTATTTTAAAAGAATATAATATACTATGAATGTCAATTAAATAAATTTATATTTTTCGTTTGAAAACCTAACAACCTTGACCTCCTTAAATTATTATACATTTTAACAGATTCTGTTTATTAAATTTATTATATTTTTTTACTGCACAAAATAAAAAGCAATTAGTATGAAATAAACATACCACACAATACTTCAAAGTAATATATTTACAACAGGTGAAAATTTTGTTAAAATTTCAACTCAAAATATAAGATTAATCAGGGAAAACGTACCATGACAACAAATATAAGCAGGTGAATACTTGTGAGAGCTCTATTTAGTTTTTCAATTTATGTTGTGCTTTTCAATATATTAAAAACCATTCAGCTTAAAATTTAAACCAATATATTTACATACAAAGTTGCGAACTTTGGTATAAAAAAAAGACAGAAAGCGGTGAGTTTCTTCAAATAAAAAGGAAATTGACAACAACAAACACAACGGAATAAGCATCAACATGAGCACACATAATGGTATTGTGTTGGGCTCCCTTCCCAATCAAGCATACCGGCTGCGGGCTGTGTCCCTTACTAGTACAATCTAAGCCCCTAATCATCTATCACAGGCAGCCAGTCGCTAATAGTACAAATAGAAGAGTAGTCACAAGGTATCTTTAATGATTATTCCCTGCAAGCCCAGTATCTCCCTAGTCTCACCTGAATATAAACAACTACGCCTAAGGGAAGATTTCATACAATTAAATATAAACAAGAACGAAGAATAGTTAACAATCATGGCCCAACGGCTAATTTATTGATGTGGTTATTTACAACAAGTTAAAGAGAAAATTTATATAAAATAACATATTGCCCATAATTTACAACATCCGGAAGGATGGTCAATTCCCCCATACAACTGACGTGGCAATAGCGAACGCCAGACTAAGCTAGGCGTGGCAAAAGCTTTGCATCCTTGACCATAAAAATATCAACGTGTCAACAATGACTAAACTTAACCTCATATTTGCTATCACTAATAAAACAAGGTCAAAAATATGAGCCATAATATGAGCTTATAACGGTTAGCTAATTATCCTAATTTACAAATGTCTCACGAAATTGCGAGCATAAATACCAGTTTATCTTTACCTGAGAGTCATCAAACAACCCAAAAGATATTTAATAAGTCCCGCAAAATAGTTACTATAAAAACCAAGAATCACAGCCATCTGACTTTCCACTAGCTCCGACTCTCCTATTAATAAACAAACTCGTAACAAATAAATCCTTAAACATTTTACCAAGATTACTACCCTATCATGAATATTACAAGCATAAAGCAGGTCTGCACCAAGATTAGAACCCTAACCTGAATATTACAACAATATGGCCTGAAGGCAAGAATTACATGAATACAGCAGATCTGCACCAAGATTAGAACCCTAACCTGAATATTACAAAAATATGGCCTGAAGGCAAGAATTACACGAATACAGCAGATCTGCACCAAGATTAGAACCCTAACATGAATAATACCACAATATGGTCTGAAGAATAAATTCCTACATTTGTAGACAAACTTACGTTAAATTAGTCCTAGGGGCCTACATATCGCCCAAGTATGCCTAACATCTATCAAGCATCAAAGAGTGGCCTCCATAGAAACACACACGCTTATATCCGATCTTGTTCAGTGGAGGAATCAAGGGAAGGAGAAAATGACGTCGTAACGGTTTATCGTTTCACGTGTCTGGCGCCTGCGCACAGCGATGTTGAGACAGACACGCCTGCAAAAGAAGGGGGGGGGAGTCACTTCGGAGCACGATGACCACAGGTACGCACTCTTGCGCATGCGCGTTTTCACAGAGAGTCCCAAAGCTTGAGTTATATGCCGACTTCCCACACCGAGTTCGTTTGTTGATTCAGGTCTTTAGTGCCGCGATCATTGTTCTAATACGAAATTGCAGCATGTCCGTTGGCTGGGGACAAGCCTCATTACTTTATTCAATCTAAAGATACATCAATGTTACAGATTAGTATTATATATTATAAATACAAAGGCAAATGTGTCTTCAGGTTGTCTGGTCTAGGTACGACGGCCTACACTCTAGGTCAACATCTCAACAGCAGCATGTCTATTCCTTGGGAGGAATTATCTCCGGCCGCGTCCACCAGTATGGCCTTGAGGAACACGGGTGGCTAGCATTGGACGGTCTCTGTAAACCACTTGGATTCTTGCAAGTGGATTGGGTCGAAACCCCGGTGGGTGTATTGCAATGCCTGAATGGCCTCACACCATGACTTCATAACCATAATGAATAGCATGTTCAGTCAATGTAGTAGACATATTATGTCGGCTGGGCTAATGTGCAAAAAGTTTGTGGTGCGCATGATCAGACTTGTACTCTTAGTGTAACTCTTTGTATAGAGGCAAATTATGATTTTTACATGAACCACAGGAGTGACAAGAGCAGAGAGCCGCGAAATTTGAGTGCACACATGTACTTGTATATCTATCTAAATTAGAAATAAAGCATTCACAATCGTGCACATTCTGTGGCCCTTTTAAAATAATATTACCTATCATGAATTAATGTATTTCCCGTGTGCCCAGTGACAGACAGTAACATAATATTTAAATTAGTAGATTTTTTAAGAACATTGGCACCCTGGGCTGTGACCCTGCTGGGTCGGCCCTGCTCTGCATGTGGTAGATAAAGCACAATACTCATGACCGACAGACAAATTTATTTTATTAATATAAATAATAAAGTAACGAAATATTATGTTAAATTTTTTATATAAATTTTATGTTCATAAATTTGGGAATATGAACTTTATAGCAACAATTAACAAAAAGTTTAAAAATATCACATTTCTTTCAACACTTGGACGTTGTGCAAGTTCCTAAAGACAGATATATTATCTTTTTAGGGAAAACCTTTTTTCACTTTTGTGGTATGTTTTGTTATATACACAGGAAGTTAAAGTTAAGAGAGAAACACATAAATGGAAACAATCAGAATGTGGTTTTTATAATGTGACAGTACAAATATTGAAAGTTAACATAATGAAGCACGAATAAAACAATAGCCCTAAGAATTTTAAGATGTAACTATGAGTCATACTTTCCTTTACTCATGAATGAAAATATCTTGGAAACTAAGCATTACATGACAATCTTTTCTTTTTTTGTTTGAAAGTTACTTTTTTGATGTGAGTACTTAAAAAGTGAAATTTTATTCAGGATTCAATAGTTGCTCAAACTTGACCCAATATATTTTTCAAAGCTTGAAAATTTCTGGTATTCTAAATTTTTGAGTACATCTCAAAAAGTTTAGTTTAAACCATGGTTCAATTATTATTTGTTAAAACAACCATTATTTCATTTTATTTTAATCTGATTTAAAAAAAATAAAGCTATTGTATTTGAAAAAACAATATCCACACACCATACCTTTATTATTTACAAGTGATATATGGTAATTTTACAAGAGGGGTAGTAGGGCAGAGCAAAGTGAAAACTATCAAAAACTGTAGGGGTGTGCAAGATTCACATTTTTGATTCAGTTTGAGTTCAGGATTAGGCTTACTAGTTCAGGCAAGATTAAAATCGGGATCTACTATTTCGAGCGAGATCAAGAACAAAACATTTTAAATATTACCTAATTTTAGGATAGTTTTGAGAATTTAAATTCTCCTTTTTCTTTTGTTGTGTTTTTAAATTCCTTTTCATGCAAGAGAAAGACATTGAAATATTGAAGCTAAATTTATCAAATTATGTTTAACTAAGACAGGATTGTGTTTAAATTTTAATGCGGCATTGGACATACATTATAAAAGCACGCTTTAAAGTAAATATGTCTCGGGATTGACAACAAAATGAATTGGAGTGTGTGAAAATTTAAAAAAAATAATTGAATAGTGAACTTTTGATTTAGATTCAAAAATTTAATAAAATCAAGCTATTAACAGGTATTTCTAACTAGTATGTATATAGACTATTATAGAGATCATAATTTTTAGAGGAGTACTGATTCAGTAAATATGATTGTGATACTGATTAAGAATTATAAAAATTAATTAATCATGCTCAAATTATTTATTAATAACTAGTACAAATTGGGAAGAATTTGCTTACAGTTGTGATAGCATTGACTACGATTAGTAGTGAATTTTGTTTATCTATATATTCGCATCCAATGTACTTTTCCTATGTTTGTCCTTCATGTTATTTTGTTTATATGCTCCTATCCATGTGTCCTATCATTCTTTACCAATTTCCATTTTATCCCTTTTGTGTTTTTTAGTTTCCTCTTTTAGGAAGTTGTATTGCGTGTTTCACACTCCTCCCTGACGAGTTCCGATAGAATAATTCCTAGGTTGGGGAATGGGAGGTAATGATCAAATTCCTTCAAGAGGCAACCATTACTTTTTTAGCAAATGCTAGCAATGTAAAGTGTGAACTGTGTTCTTTTCATTGTAAAAGTCATATTGTGTGTGCCTTTTATGTGCTTCTATCCACCTCTTCTATACCTTCTTCCAAATTTAAATATCTTACATACCGTATATATATACATTTGTTAAACCTGTTAGTACTATATAGTATATACATTTGTCTTAGATTTTTTTTATTATCTCATTATCATCATTATGATCGATTTCCAGCCACCGGCTGGGTCTGTTTGGAACATATTTTTTCTCCCCACAATGACCCAGTCTTATCCTCATTCCTCCACAATTCTCTCCACTCCCTTCAGCCACCTGTCCCTTGGCCTTCCTCCTGGCCCCACGCCCCACACTTCAATATCCAACATCTTCTTTGGTATATTCTCTTCACATGACTGTACCACCTTAATCGTGCCTTCTATATCATGTCCTGCACTGGCTCCTCAACTATTCCTTTCATCCATCCTATCCATGCTCTTCACTCCTATAGTACTTTTCAAAAATTTCATCTCACAGGCTTGAATTGTGCTTCCATTCTGCTCCATTATTACCCACATTTACGCCGAGTATGTTAATATTGGTTCATAGTACATCCTGTAGATCACTTCTTTACACTTCCTTAGCAAATACCTCCTCCAAATGATACTGTTCACACTTCTGAAAAAAGGTTCTGCTGCCTCCCTCTCTCAAAGATTTATCTTCTATTTCTTTCCCTTTACTCTATCAAACTCCCCAGGTGTTTAAATCTTTCTAGTTTCTTCAATTGCTCCCCTCCTACTGTCACGCCAGTTGTGCACCTGTCTGTCTCTTCCTTGTCATCAATGATATAGACATATTATTACTAATATGTGTTCTGTCTTAAAACAGATCCATCCATTTCTTTTGTCAGTGAACTTAGACCGCCAGTAGATCCTGCCCTCTGATTCTTCCTTCAGCTCCCAGAATTTTCTTATTTCCTTAAAGTCATCTAATATTTGAATTCCCCCTCTTCTCTTAAGCAACTCTTTCCCCCAACCTTTCCATATATGACGTCGCCCAAAAGACAGTAGTTTCTCTAAGGATGTGTCTGATCCAGTTTGCTTTGTACCAAAGAATCACATCCAGAATGGTTCTCTTCTCACCCACTCTTCTTAGGATTTCACATGTCCCCCTGTCAGTCCACCTGATATTCTCAAGACTTCTCCAGCACCACATTTCAAAGCTTTCCAAGTATTTCTTTTCCATCTTCCTAAGAGTCCAAGTTTCTGCTCCATATGGAGCGATGCTTCAAATGTAGCATTTTAGCAGTTTATTCCTCAGTTCTAAAATCAACTTGCTGGTTATCAGTAACCTCGTCTTTATGAAAGTTTTCTTGGCTATGGCAATCCTCAACATAATTTCCTTGGTGCAGTAGGCATCCTTTGTCAGTAGACTTCTCAGGTACTTGAACTTCTCTAAGTTTTCCAACTCCTGGTTTCCAATATTAATTTTCAGCAGCTCATCAATTTTTTTTAAATCCCCATTATTTATGACTTCTCAATGTTGATCTCCATGCCATTATCTTCTCCCTATCTCCGGTCCATCATTTCCTGCAACTCATCTTTATTTTTGGCCAGCAATGCTAGATCATCTGCATATTTTATTGTGTTGATGACGCATTCTCCTATCCTGAAATTGCCACATCCCTCTTGGGCTTCTCTGACCAGCCCCTTTCCACGCAATTATACATACATATACATATTTTTACTAATGAAATGCTATTTTCTAAAAGATACATTTTTGATTCATCTTAAAAAATATATACTTTTTACCAGAAATTAATATTAAGGATCCAAACATACAAACTTCAATTATTTTACAGGTGTAATAACTTTCTGCTAACAATAAAATATGAACAATATAAAAAAAATTGGCTAAAAATTTGGATTGAGATACTGAAATTTTAATCATTTTTTTCATTGTACTTTCAAATTCGTATTCAGCATGAAAAAAGTCAGAAAAAAACATACGTATTACCAAATATTTAAAAAAATAGCCCCACCCTTCCTCGAACTGGGGCCCCCCACAAGATTTCCTCAGGTCAGATTCGTAAGGACTTTTCGCATGTCAATGTGGACATCCTTAATAACATTTTTCAGGAATAACAATTTTGTCATGTTTAACTTCTTTTTTCCACTCCTTTATTTCCTAGACTACAGGCCTTACAGTAGTGACATCAATTAGTAAATTTTTTCTCTGACTAGAGTTCACACTACTTATATTATTATTGGCTATCAAATTATTTGAGGGTGGAAAAACCACAAAATCGTTATTATTTTAAAAGGCTTTTTTCCACACATAAATATTTTTTAGAGTTAATGTAGTGAAACGTACTCATTTGTCTTTGATAGTAACAAAATAATACTATGTCCCCTTCTTTTCTTAAAATTGAAGGAAAGTGGCAAGGGTTCAATATGGCTGCTAAAATATGATAGCTTATAGAAGAAGATCTTGTCATATTTAGATAAATAATGCGAAACATACTGGAAGATATCTGTTAGTTAATGGAGTATGTGAAAATCTAATTTTATGCCATAATATTATCACTAGCATTTTAAGGTAAAGTTATTTTTCTACCTATCAGTGTCAACATTACCAACTATTTTGAACTTTTTAAGAAAAAATATTTATTTCAACGTAAAAGTGTTGTTTTAGGCCTGAAGTCCAATTACTTACCTGCTGAGTTTGGTTCTTTAGTTCATCGGCTATTATATTCATGCATTTCTCAAATGATAGCGTTTTTAAAAGCTTATTTGTAAATAAATACATGTATTTATTTACAAAATATATTTTATTGTGTTGATGACGCATATATATATATGATATACATAGCTTTAAATACATGTATTTATTTACAAAATATACCTAGAGAATATTTCATAATTCATAATACCAATGGTGGTCAAAGATCACATCAACCAGCTGCAGTTATTGTTTCAACTTCAACTTCACAGTGTGTTTTATGTATTGCATCCCAGTCCTTGCACAAGTGTCCTGAGTACCTTCTCAAGGACCCAAAGGAGCGCTTCAACTTCATCAAGCAAGCGAGACTTTGCTTAAACTGCCTCCGAGAGTCTCATCAATCTGTACAGTGTCCCTCATTATATCGCTGCCGGACTTGTGATGCCAAGCACCAATCATAGCTGCATTTTCCAGAATCTCTTGTATCTAGTACACCACAGGATCCCCCCACACAAAACAAGGCTGGAGCTCCAGTCAATATCATGACCTCCTTTGCAGGAGTAACCCATCCGTTGACCATCCTGCTATCCACAGCACTTGTTGAAGCACAGGATGTATCAGGATTATATCAAGTAATCAGGGTGCTACTTGACTCTGGGAGTCAGGCTAGTTTTATCACCGACCAATGTCTGCCGCGGCTAGGCCTGTCAAGACGCAGGCGTACGTCCTTAGCCGTTCATGGACTTTCCCATACACCGTTATTTGTGGCCAAAGGGGTCTCAACCTATTTAGTTTGACCCATTGGATTGTTGTCCTCTAGCTTGTCTATCGATGTCTTTGTTCTACCCCGGATCCAGTACCCCTCTATCATCTCCAACGTGGTCTCATGTTTCAAATTTAAAACTTGCAGATCCTACATGCTGTACCCCAGGACCCATAGATATGCTGATCGGTGCAGAAACCTTCTCCCACATCATCACAGGAAGGAAGCTGGAAGGGGAACCTGGAACTCCTTGTGCCCTAGAAACTGTCTTTGGCTGGGTTTTAACAGGAAGGGTGCAGCAACCCTCAATGTCACCATACATCTCATCTCTAGACATGTCATCGTTCTTCATCTCTTCGTCCTCATGCACACCAACCCTAACAGATGTCGTGGAGCAGTTTTGGAAGCTTGAAGAACTGCCGTCAACCCCATTTATCACCCCCAAGGAAGCGCTCTGTGAAGATATCTTTGTCAAAACGCACACTCGAGATGCTATGGGCCGGTACAGTGTGTCACTCCCATTTGATGGACCCAGACCAGAGCTTGGTGACTCGCACACCACTGCTCTTCGTCGTTATCAAGCACTCGAACGCCGACTACACCGGCAACCTCATTTAAAGGCCAGTTATTCAGACTTCATGCAGGACTATCTAGACACAGGTCACATGGAGCTAGTAACAGATCCATCTTTCAACTCTGGCAATTCTTACTATATTCCCCATCATTGTGTGATCAAACCTGACAGTACCACCACTAAGCTTCGGGTGGTGTTCGATGCTTCGGCGAAAACAGACTTGGGAACTTCTCTAAATGATCAACTCCTAACAGGACCCAAACTGCAAAAGGATATTACAAAGGTCCTCCTTCGTTTTCGTTCACATTCAATTGTTTTTACTGCTGATATCAAACAAATGTATCGTCAAATTCAAGTCCATCCTGAAGATCAAGACTACCAGCGCATTTTTTGGCGGTTCAATGACATTGATCCAATTCAAGTCTATCGTTTGAAGACGGTGACGTACGGAGTATCCTCGTCACCTTATCTCGCCATTCGTACCCTACATCAGCTTGCTGATGATGAAAAGACCAGCTTTCCAGAGGCCTCAAGGGTGGTACATTCAGATCTGTATGTTGATGATGTGTGTTCGGGCGCTGATACCCCTGAAAAGGCAGTGGCTCTACAGCAAGAACTTGTACAATTGTTGAAGACGGGCGGCTTTCAATTACGAAAGTTCGCAAGTAACCACCCAATACTTCTAGAAGGGTTACGCCCAGAAGATATTCAAATGCCTCCATCATCATACTCCTTTGATGATGATTCCACTGTCAAGGTTCTCGGTTTACAATGGAACCCTGGGTCAGACACCTTTTCATACAAGGTACAAATGACCTCAAAATCTCTTTCCAAACGAGCTATTCTCTCGGATATTGCAAGAATATTTGACCCACTAAGTTGGCTGTCTCCTATCATCTTGTTCGCAAAATAGCTTAACCAACTCCTATGGATTAAAGGTGTTGACTGGGACTCTTCTCCCCCCCCTCCCCCTCCTGAAAGAACTGAAAGATGGAATCGTTTCAGAGCTGAGCTTCCACTTGTTTCCAACATCTCAATTGACAGATGATGTCTGGTCTCTGCAGATGCAGCTTGTAGCTTTGAGATTCATGGCTTCTCTGATAGCTCTGAGAGTGGTTATGCAGCTGTTGTATACCTCCGGGTTATTTCATCTGGCACAGTAAAGGTGCAACTCTTACTCGCTAAATCAAAGGTAGCACCCATAAAACAAGTTTCACTTCCTCACTTGGAACTATGTGCGGCATTACTCTTGGCACGCATGTTGCATTTGCTAATGAAAACATACTCGTTCTTGAAAATTGACAAGGTCTATGCCTGGACAGACTCTACAATCACATTGACCTGGATCCAATCTTCGTCCCACCTGTGGAAAACATTTTTTGCCAATCATGTGAGTAAGATCCAAGATCTCACTTCCCCTGAATGGTGGCACCAAATACCATCGGAGCACAACCCAGCTGATTGTGCCTCTCGTGGGTTATTTCCCTCTCAGCTTGTTGAGCACCCACTTTGGTGGGCAGGACCCTTGTGGCTTAGGGAGGATTCAACCAATTGGCCGCAATCTAAAGAATTGCCTTGTTTAGCTGAACCTATTGAAGAGTGCAAAACACTCACTCTGACTAAAGTCGCCCCTAACACCAACATTCTGGATCTTTTAGATAAGTTTTCGTCCTTATCAAAAATAAGACGTATAACAGCTTATTGCTTTTGTTTTGTTTGTGCTTCTCGCCCTGGATGTGTCGCACCCACCAGACCCTTGCAAGTTGATGAACTACACAAGTCTCTGTTATTTTGGGTCAAACAAACCCAACAGTTCGACTTTACTGATGATATTGCTCGTATTGTCAAGGAACAACCTTGTTCATCCTCAGTACAAAGGCTAAGACTCTTTCTCGATTCTGCTGGTGTTTTAAGAGTTGGCGGCCGCCTTCAATGAACCAATCTGTCCTTTGAAGAAAAACATCCTATCCTACTCTCGAAGCGAAGTCGTCTCATGGAACTTCTAACTGACCAACTAAACTTTGATCATCTGCATCCAGGACCACACAACTTGCAATCCTTACTTCAACGTGAGTTCTGGATCATTGATGCATGCAACATAATCAGATTGCGCCTATACAAATGTCTAAAATGTTTCAAGTTTCATCCATCCATCCATGGGAAGTCTCCCGGCTGTTCGTGTTTGTCAAGCCAAACCCTTCCTGAAGACAGGTGTCGACTATGGAGGTCCATTCACAATCACAATGGCTTGAGTACGCAAACCTAGAATCTGTTTGGCCTATATTTGTCTCTTTGTCTGTTTTTCTACAAAGGCTATTCACATAGAACTGGTGTCAGACTTATCAACTGAAGCCTTTCTTGTGGCATTTCGTCATTTTGTCGCACGTTGAGGACATTGCTCAGCTGGTACAACCACAGATAAACCGGTCGTATTGCCAGTTGTGGGCAGGCCAGTCTCGTTTTGGATTTCGTCCCGTATATATCTTCATGTGTCGTATAACATAAACATTCCGTAGTTATGTGATGCAAAACTATACAATCCACTTCCTACTAAACAGTAATTAATAGCTAACTTAATTTTATGAAAATAGATGAAAACCTATGCAAGTAAAAATAAAAATACAAACTTATTATGTAATAGAATTCAGTCTGTAAAGAATATAAAAATGGTTTTCTTTTTTTAGCTATGTGGGTCGGCTCCATGTAGCCATAGCGTTACAGTCGTTATATATACCCTGGCTGAGAAGTGATGGCTTACCAGTCATTAGTTATATACTGGCCAAGGTGTGATGGCTTACAGTAGATAGGTATAGCCTGGCTGAGGTGTGATGGCTTACAGTAACTAGGTATATTCTGGCTGAGGCGTGATGGCTTAAAGTAACTAGGTATAACTTGTTCAAAGCGTGATGGCTTACAGTAGCTAGGTATAACCTGGCCGAGGTGTAATGGCTTACAGTAACTAAGTAGGTATATTCCTGGCCTACGTGTGATGGCTTACAGTAACTAGGGTACAGTACAGGTAATGGAACACTCAAGAAACATCAACTGAAAAATTGTACTTAAATTATGGCACGAATTGAAATACTTTTTATTGCCAACAACTTGCAAAGCCCAAATGACTTCCGCCTTATTTATATTATCTTTCATAACAAAAGTGTTAGGGTTTCTTCGAGCCACTACACTACTTTCACTTTTGGCAACACCTTCCTTATGCGGCTTTACAATTTCCGATGAAATTGAAGTGTGACATGAATTGTCATTTCCCTGACTTTCCATGACTTTTTTTAAACTTCCCTGACTTTCCCTGACTGTAATTTTTTCCCCTGACTTTCCAGACCGTAGGAACCCTGCAGTAACTAGTAACTAGTAGATTATAAGACAAGGTGTTTTTTTCCCTCCAAATTTGGTTTTCTCAATTTTTTTTAATCATTTCATATTCACGTACTTGACAAGGTCAATGTTTGCCCACAATATACAGCCTTAGTATTTTAGTAGCAGTGGAAGTGGGAGGTAGTGTCTTTCTTTAGAATACGTGTTCTGACCACAATTCTACAAACAACTAACAAATTAGATGGGAGAGAAAATAACATGATATGGGAAGATGCTGACTGCAAACTAGCAGAAACAAGTGATGCAAGTGACAGTAAAAGTGACTAAAAGGACTCTTGATTTCCGACATTGACAGGATTCTAAAACAAGTATGAGTCCATTATTTTAATAAAATATATTATTCCCTACAATGTCTTAACTAGTATGGCTCTACAGCAACTTCAATTATTGCTAAATCAATTAAGTTGATGTGGGTTGTTAAGTCTAATATATGTTGTTTCCTAGGAATATAGATAGTTTTTGGCGGGTTGTCTTATATTCTGTTATGTCTTATTCAGGTAGATACAATATGTGAACAAACTTTGTTCTTTGGTTAAATTATTCTTGGAAAAATGACAGTAAAACCGGATTTGTACTATTTTCTATATTGTGTCTATTGAAAGTTTTCTTATATTTAATGTCATAAAAAGTAACAAACTAATCTGATGATAAAATCTCTCAACTTTTTTAATGTAAATCTGGAAACGAACCTCATTCTCCTGGTTCAAGTTGATGGTCTTATGGAGATCTTGTTGTATATCCTTCAGCTGTGTCTGTAGTTGCAGAATCATGTTTTCATCCTGCATCTGTTTTTCCTCAAGGGAAGGTCTACGATCCTACAGAACAAAGATTACTGTCCATTCAGTACCACAATAGTACAGTTTTTAATATAGCACCGCGTCTTACAACCCATTCGGGTTATACGCTAACGATTAGGAATTGGGAAGGTTGAATTTAGAGTAAGTGAACCCTCATTTGCACGAGAGAGTGGAAAAGATTCAGTGAAAACCACCCCCAGTTCACCCAAGCGAGATACAAGCTTCCATCTCCCTGTCCTCGACAGTCTGGCTCAACACGCCTGACGCGTTGGCCAACTACGCCACCGAAGATGGTAATAGTACAGTTAACTGAGACCATGGATTGAGGATCATCTATCCATATTTCTGTAGAGATTGGGGCTCTATGTACTTATAAAACAAAAGTCATTATAATCAAGTTTTATGCACCTTCAAAGAAAGGTAATTTGACAGCATAACAAATATGGGTGGGTCAAGTCCACTTTCTCAATTCAAAGTGAAGTTGAATCAATTAATATGAAATATTCCTCAGGGCCAATAGAAATTTGAATCTTTAAAAAATTATTAATGTCATTAACATAGTTTTTCCTAAAATGATGAATCAAGTTATTATTACAAAATGCAATTCAATTATTTTTGAGATTTTTGTCAAATCAACATTAATTTGTGATGTAAATAACTGAAAAAATAATAAATTTAACACAAATGTCAATATTATATTTAAGTATTTTTATAGGCAAAGCTTTGTAAATGTTAAATCTGGAACCAAAGTTGAAGCTGACAAATACTTTGAGCAACGTCGAGGTTTTCGAAGCTTTGCACACTCCTAATAACAACCCAAGAAGATTAAAAGAATAAAGAATTGAAAAAGTTTTTCCTAGCTTAAAACAGACTACTGCTATGTATTTTTATTTCTTTAGTGATCATAATATATGATTGTAATAATGTATTGTCATTTGTTTTAGTATGGATGAAAATATCTTTTAAAATAACAACTATTCTTTTCTGTCCAAAGAATCTGTTTCAAAGGAAAGTTTCATGTTTTCCAAAGCTTAAATTAACAAATTAATTATTTATTTTGATTTCAGTTCATAATATTAAAAAACCTTAATTCAAATAGAACAAAAGCTTTCCTTGAAACCTAAATTGATATTGTAATATCTATGACTATTATAGTAGACTAGTGTGAATGCCTAGTTGTTGGTTGTTGATCCCCCACTAAAGGAATTACAAACAAGGCTCACCTCTTCAAGGAAATACTTTATTAGCTTCATTGAGGCATCTTTACCCCCAATACTTATACATTCTACTGGCATTTTTATAGTAACATTATTTGTCAAGTTTTTCTGGAGTGCCTCTAACCAAATTAATATCATTGGTGTAGCTTGATATATAAAAGTGATCAAATAATTTTATGAAAAAAAGTGAAAAAATTAATTATCATTATTATTATTAATTATCAGTATTAATGTTAGAAAGGTTATGAATAATATTGTAGACGTGAATGTCCAAATGAACACAGTAACACTATACTAAACAAGACTATATAAATGAATATAGCACACGACACTACACATGGCGATATTCAAGGTAACGAGCATCCAGAAAGACAAAGACACAAAAGTGGTAGGAGGTTGTGTGCGCATTCATACAGTCAAGAATGTGGGTATGCGCATGCGCAGAAGAAGACACTAGTTTGTGAGCTGAGACTTGTAAACAAAAGTTCTCATTGTAGCTTGTGGTGTTGTCCTTGCTCAGAGCAAAGGACTCCTGACAATTAATTAATATTAATTTCAAGAAAAATTAGATTATATTGTCACTGCAAAATTAAAGTTATATTATATGTATTATTAGGCTATTATTTATAGCAACCAATATTCAATCAGACCTAAAATTTGTTTTAACTTTCTTTTATTTCAAATATAAAAGTAGATTTTTTATACAGGAAAAAGAAGGTAGTACAGGGAATAGAAATAGGAAAAAAATAAAAGTAACTAACATAATATGGCAGTTACAATGAAAAGAACACAGATCACACTTTACATTGCTGATGCTGGACAAAAATACATTGGCTGCCTCATTGATTGTTACTGTTCAATTACCCAACCTGGGTTTAATTCTATCTTAACTGTGTTCCTTTTTTAGTTGCTATAGCCATATTGTTTGCTTTTTTTTTTTTTGCTATATCNTTGTTTTGTTTTTTTTTTTTTGCTATATCAATTTCTATTTACAACAATATGTACCTCAAAAAGTATAAATATTTGTTAACTAAAAATTTATTAATGTGAAAATAGCAAATAGTAGTGGGAATAAATATTATGATTGTCTTTTATTGTTATTACTAAAATTGTTTTTTTCCTTGTCACATTAATACTTGAAAATATAATTTTACGAGCTACAAAAATTCAAACTTACAGACTTAGTCTCCTTCAGTAAAGCTTTACTTTCAGTTGCTGTTAGAGAAATTGTTTCCATTAGTACTTTGATTAATTCTGTTTGATCCTTCACCTAGAAGGAAAAAGAACATTTGGATTGTGTTTAAAAAACAACCCTTCTAGTTTTGTGTTTAAACTTTAGTATTATCTTAGAATATAAAATGCTATGTGTATGTTGCCGGCAACTACAGCGTGTCAAAGGTACAAATAAAAACAGAATCAACAGTGACATAATTTCTTAGGCTCGCAGAAAATGGGAAGGAGGGGTTAAACTGGTATGACTGATTCTGTTTTGTTTCATATTCATCATATGACCATACAACAGCTAGTCAATGTGTTTTGTTCTGACTCATAAAGAAATAAGAAAAAATTATTATTTTTTATAAGTTTTAAATGTAGTTTTTGTACACAAAGAATTATTACACAACAAATTTCTCATCTTGTCATTCTTGGCTTATAATAGTACTATTTCTTCTCCAATGGTTTCAGGCTCTCTATTTGAAATTTAACTAATGTCAGGCAACAAGAAATTATATTTAAATTTTTTTTGTTTATAGCTTCAAGAATTAACAGGATAATTTTAAAACTCTGATTATTGCAGTGACAGCTAAACATACACAGTAAAAACTAGCGTTGAGGTTACACCACCAAGTATTTGATTCAACAGCATATTCATAGTTTTACTATCTTTATTTAGTTGGGCCCCCAGTGACTCAGTTTGTATGCAAAAAATTTCTTATATACATACATACATACATACATACATACATACATACATACATACCTAATCACGTCATTCCCTTACAGGGTAGGTAAAAAACTGTGAATATAGCTCAAAAAAACTCCGTACTTAATCCATCCTCACTAACTTTCTCCACACTTCCCTATACTTGCATATTTCCTTCACTTCAACAACATCTATACACCGAGTCATACGTGCTATTTTATTCTTAAAACTCTTAATCTTTCTTTTTTTTCCCCACAGTCATCTACAACATTTAGCCACATCTTATATGGCATACCCCTTCCTTTTGATCCACACACTCTACCTTCATTTATTTGTTTCGTCACTAGATTCACACTCATCCTCTCAATACCAAACCACCGTAAGACACTTCTTTCTCATTGACCTATTGGATTCCTTTTCAAACCACACTCCTTAAGCAACCATTATTTACTGACTCAGTCCATATGAGTTTTTCCACATACATTTCTTAGATATCTCATTCAAACCGCATTCACCTTGCTACTGTGTTACTCCTGACAAACCCACGCTTCACATCCATGTAACAATGTTGGCGTTAACACACTTTTATATACTGCCATCTTTGCCTCTTTGATAATACCTCATTCTTTGCAATAGTCCACATAAATCCAACTACTCTCCGAGATGCATTCACCCGTCTGTCGATTTCATGACCTATCCTTTCATTTTTACATAACATACTTCACAGATACACACAATCATTCACTTGTTCTAACGTTTTTCCATTTATACTAAGTTGACATTAATTTCCTGATCCATCCTTATCAAAAACCAATACCTAAGTTTTGGCAACATTTATAGGAAGATTCATTCTGTCTGTCACCATGCTCAAACGATTTAAAGCATTCTGCGAGTCACTCAGACATTAATACGGCATCATCTGCATATAACAGCACATTTACATTGTCCGACTGTACACCAACCGCATACTCACAAGCATCCCTCATACACTTATCCATGAAAACCTTAAATAACCATAGAGACATAGCACAACCTTGTCTAACACCCTGTTCAATGTCAAACCATTCATTTAAAGCTCCATCCACCCTAACACACACTTAGCTTCCATCATATTCTGCCATGATTTCATTAAATAACTATGCATCCACACTATACTCTCTCAGAACATTTCATAACATACTCCTACTCACCCGATCGTACACTTTCTCCAGATCAACAAATACACAATAAACTTTCTTTTATAGGCCTATATTTTAAATAATAATAATATTTTTATATTATGTTTCAAATTTAAAACACAAAGTTCTTTCCTATGCTTTTATTAAATTACTCATCGAGGTATTCGCAACTAGCAAGGTAATGTAAAGTGGTAAGGGTTTTCACCCCATAGCTGTTGATCATTTCAGAAGTATTCTATTTTTCCTATACTTATTTTTACTAATCACCAAAATTTATTTTGTTGTTATGGCTTGCAAGGCCATGATGTTTCATTTTCAAGGATATCTGGACAACTATTTTTGTATTTATACTTAATTTTGATGATAAACATAACCCCCACCTGAACTCCCCTTAAAATTAGCCTAAGCTTAATTTTCACTTGTTACTAAAATTTGTATTAGCTCATTGTCATTATGTTAATAGTTAATGACCTAGTATGGGGGCTTTTATAAGACCATTGTTGTTATTATAATCAAAGTTGTTCACTTTTATTTTTGTTTTATCTTTAGTTTGGGTCTATTCTTAACTGTTCTGGGGTTTAGAACCAATTAAGGGTAATTTCACATGGAAGGAGAGGGGGGTGGGGAGTGGACCGACAAGATCACGCTCCCTTTGAACACTTTTGCTGTAGAGAAGGTGCAGGACAAATATGTGTCTGGTTGCTTCCAGATTTTGTTCTATGTTTGTTTGCACGATGGGCAGACTTTGAACAAAACTGTTGTTAATTAATGTAAATTAAAAGTAACTACCAAAATAACATGTAATATTATAGTTATTTAATGGCACTCAGTTGTGTTGTTAGATGGTTATAAAATAAAAGCGACCGCAACTGAAGTTTTGGGTATCCATCTACTTAACGGATGATAAGATTAATTTAAATTTATTGAAATTCAAATATGACATTGATAGACGGTTCCTAAACGTAGTTGTTTCATATATTTTTCCAGAGAACCCTCCCCCCCCCCGAATTTTTTACTCGGGGTTTTGAGATCCTGCACAGCCCTTTTACTATATCATTTGTGTTATTCAATAGATATTGATAATATCTATCAAAAGTGACAGTTGCAAATAACATGACTTGATGTATGAATATATAAAAATTGTTTTATTAACTTTACTAGCCAATAAATATTGCTCTTCCTACCAAGATCTGGGTATAGGTTCAGAAATGATGAGAAAAGTAGGATCTAAGGGAAGTGTACTATGGTTTTCTTGATAAATAATTTAGGAAAATAGAGCTCAATGAAGCTTGCTAGTAGGTGAACCCGAGCCTTATTATCACCAGCTAACTAGGCAGCATTAAAATAATGACTTTGTTCCATTCACAACAGTATGAAACACAAATATATTAATTACTTAATTGAAGTTATAATAGAAGTAAGCTAGGCCTAGATAAAAATTGCCCTGCCTATTTGCTGGGGGGGGGGGGGGATAAAAAAAACT
>CABFWB010001893.1:19336-40419 GCA_902151455.1 Timema bartmani | reverse complement strand
TTTTTAGCACGTCTTCTTGCAATTATTTATACTCACTTTTATACTTGGGAATCACAAAATACATTTAAAGCTAAACTAGTAAAAATACTATTGGTAACCATTCATATTAATTAGCGTTATAAATAATTTTATTGTCAAATTAACTATAAAATTAATTCAACTATGTAGGTTTCGGTACTTACTAGGTGCTTTCATGTATTTCCCCACCTCCTCCCACAGCTTGTCGGCAATATCCTTGCTGTGGTAATCTTTGAGGTTAAAATTGTACAATGCAGGCCTCTCCTGCACAAAAACTATTAGTTTTTCCACATCTAGCTCAGCAATGGGTAGGCCTAAATCCTTTTCCTTACGCTTTTGCACAGACATTTTGGTAAAACACACCAAAAAACTCACTTCGACAACCAACACACGCCACTAGACACCTTCACAAACTAATAAACAAATAGTCACGCATGCGCAATGCAAAATGTTCGGTGCATTTTGTTCCGTCGAACATGGGAGCGGGGAAGACAGCTGAATTGTGTAAACGTGTGTGGTCATGTGTGGTCGTGTTTTGTTGTTTTGTTCGGTCCTGTTCGGTGCAGTGTGCGCCGGCTCAATTTAAAGCATGCAATCAAGAGAGCTCCACACATGACCACACAAAAATGTTTTGTTCTGTCGTGTCTTGTTCGTTGCGGTGTGCATCGGGCCTAACAAAGATCTTTAAGATCAAAATTTACTATGTGGTTGCATTTGAAGGTTAAAATCGGGTTTAGTAAGAACAACAACTAAATTTTTATTTTAAGTCCTATTAACGCCAACACCCACATAAAAGTGTTCATAAAGTTAATAATAGGTCTACCTTCAGGATTGGGTGTAAATATTAATGCTCAAACCTCCCACCATATTATTTTATGCTAATTGTTATTATTGAAGTATTTTTTTATTTTATCTTTGCAAACATTGGCTATATTGGTATGATAATGATAACTTTGATGACGAAATGTTATGAAAGTTCTCTTTTATTCATTTTAACAGGCATTTTAGCTGTGAAAATAAGTAAAATTTAAGCATTTAACATTTTAGATAACATTCTTGTTACATCTACACTTGATGTAATCAGGTAAAGGTGGCCTTAAATAAGACATGTCTATATTTTTATTAAATGTTGCTGCTCGAATGATTTGGGTTTGGTAAGAAACACAGATTATCAATAAGATTATCAATAGTCAATTTGAGTGGGGCATGATAGGAAGCAAAAAACAATTTATTTTGTCATATCACTAGGCTAGCCAATCGAACATGTAAATACATTACAATTCTAAGAAAGGTTTGTAAGTGAGGAGCATTATTTACAAGACCATGTTATGCTACCCTTCCCTGGCTGGTCAATTCTCCAACTGTATGCCCAGCCAAGACTCTGCGCTCGCCTTATCAGATGAGTCACTGAGGCCGGTTATCGCCCTGGGCTTCAGCGTGTTGCCGCGGACCAACAAATGTGAATACGACTACGACGAGTAAATAAGAAATAAAAATAATATAATAATTCTCATTTATATTTCATAAATTACCTGTTATTCACCTTATAAGTCACTGATACGTGTTGTTTAGCTTCACAAATAAAGAATGTATATAGTATGTAGAAGAAAAAAATAGACAGAATAAAGAACTAACCATACTCAGTTTTCTCTGAATTATCATAAAGTAGAGCCATTCCTGGCTGCAGCCTTGTGTCTACCTTCGAGTTACTTTCCAACCTCTACACCAAGGTCAGCGCCACTTTAGCCACTGCCTTAATCTCTGCAACTTCTGCGAGTGAGCACCACTTTGGTCACTGCCCTAGTCTCCGCAACTTCTGCAGATAAGAACCACTTCAGCTGCTAATCTAGTCTCCACAACTTATGCAGGTAACCGCGTTACATTGGCCGACTGTCTGGACGCTAATCAATTAGGGTATCAGGAAGCCAGACATGAGAGCCATCAATGCCTCATTCCAAGAGAAGACGGAACCATAGCCAGAAAACACACCAAGAAGCCAACTTCAATCTCTGCTTCTACCAGGTATATTTCCATAGAGAATACACTCTTCTCATCTCCAAGAATCAGCTAACGTCCTCGTCCTCAATACAGCAAACACACTTCACTCCTCAAGATCCAGCCCTCATAAAACATAGTCCCTTCTAACCCAAGACAAATTATTGCTCTCCCCTCCAAAGCCCTCAAACTCAAGCAGTGCCAGTTTATCCCAACCTCGACCCCACATTCATCCCACCTCTCTTCCCTGGGATTTCGCTTCCATCCTATGCAGAGAAGATTCCTCATCAGACCAAGTACAAGGAGCACACAAACCCAGAGTAGACCCTTGACAATTTAAAAATTATAAAATTGAATATTTGGTTACAAATGTATGAAAAAGATGAAAATTAGCTTTATTAGAAAAATAATACAACAAAAATATTGAATTAAAAATGAAAGTGTCTCAGTAGTTCTTTAGAATTAAAATATAGGCAAATCTAAAATAATACGAAACAAATTTTTAAAACATGTAAAAATACAAACCCAGAATAAGAGGTGTTGTCAAAGTCAATTTAAAGATGGCTCTGTAGAAAAATATATTAATTATATAGGCCCTAATAATAATAATAATAATATTAAAATTAAAAAAGGAGAGTATTTGAGAAAGTGAATTGATTTTTATTGGATCATATTTAAAATGATAGAATATTAGGAAAATGGTAGAGCACAGACAAAAGTAGAAACACTAACACATTTATAAACACACTTTAATATTTCGATGCTATTATAGTATTTTCTTCGTGTAGTAGTAGTAATTAATTTAAAATCCTGAATAAAGAATATCATCACAAGGTGGTCATTTACTTTTAAAAAAACGCCCTTTAATAATAAGAATAATACCCAGCCTTGACGCATGTATATTTATTTATTTTTTCATCTATTTAAGGTGTTAAATGTGCACTTTCTGAACTGTATGATTATATCTAATTACTACTACTTCTTGGGGAAGATGCTATAATAGCATCGAAATATCCAAGTGTGTGTAAATATGTGTTAGTGTTGTTACTTTTATTTGTGCTCTACCATTTTACTAATATTCTATTATTTTATTTATTGCATATTTTTTTTGCTCAATGCACTTTATTTCATACATACTATTGGATCATATGAATCATGTGAAACAGTAAAAAATAGTAAGATAAAAATATGAATGATATAACAAATTAAAATATTTAATAAGACAAGGAAACAGAGAATACAATTATAACAAAAGTAATCAGTGAGACTTATATAAAATAAGTCAAGGGATAAATCAAACAAGCAGTTAGATAGTAAAAAAAGATTTTTAAGTTGATAAACAAAATTATATCATTTTTATTTATATTGTATTATTTACTTACTCTACTGCATTAGGAACATGAGAGATCATTGCTGCAGTTAAAAAAGGACACCAACTTTCACTATCTAGAGCTAGTCAACCTCATTTTCACGTTATCTATTTCAGGTCCATCTTAATCAAAAAATATTAAAGAGACATGTTATAATAAATTTGCATCCATCCTGTGTTTATGTTTTTGATCCTTTTACATGTTCCTGTCGACCTTTACCAATTTCCTTTTTCTCCCTTTTGTGTATTTTGGTTTCCTCATTTAGGAAGTTGTGTTGCGCGTTTCACACTCATCCCTGACGAGTTTTGATAAAATGAAACCTAGGTCAGGGGAATGGGCAGTGATAATCGATTTTATTAAAGAGGCAGTCATTACCCCTTTGTCCAGTGGCAGCAATGTAAAGTGTGAACTATGTTTTCCTTTTCATTGTAAAAGCCATATTATATTACTTCCCTTTTATATATTTTCTATCCACCTTTCCTATACCTTCTTCCAAATAATGTTATCCATCTGCATCTAGGTCTTCCCAATGGTCTATTGACATTGGGTTTGATAACCAATACCCTAAGCACAGTTCTAGATTCTCCCATTCGCGCTACATGTCCTGCCCAACATAATCTATGATGGTTTATTATTCTAACAATGTATTGTGATGAGTACAGGTGTTAAATCATCATGATGTTACAGCCTCCATTTCCCAATACCTTCATCCCTTTTTGGACCAAATATCTTCCTAAGCACCTTGTTTTTGAATACTCTAAATTTTGGTTCATCATGTATGGTAAGAGACCACATTTCACACCCATAGAGAGCAACAGATAAAATTATTGTTTTGAATATTTTGAGTTTTACTGACTGAGTAATAGCAAGCATTTACCGACTGTATTATTTTCCTAATTTTTAATCTAATATCATTATTGCTATTTAAAATTGTTCCTAAATATTTAAACTCGTTAAACATATCAAACGATATGTAGTTAGAAGTAATATCTAAATTATCGTCCTCAATCTGTGTTCTCTGTGTGATCATATGTTGTGCCCCCACAGCATTCACTTCTAAACCTATTTCCCTACAAGTCTCTAAGAAGATGTCTCCATTTCTTGCAACATCTTCCTTACTTTTCCCAACAAAGCTAAATCATCTGAATATCCTAATTGCCGCAATGTACTGTTTAATGTCAACTCTTTCCTACTCTCTTGCATTACTCTAAAAGCATAATCTATCGCTAGATTAAAAAGTAATGGGGAAAATGCATCTCCTTGTTTCAACCCATTTTGTATTTTAAGACTCAAAGAGTGTCTAATAAGTGACATTCAACCCTAACCCTGATACACATATTAATCAAGCATACAACAATTAACTTGAGAAGTTTTTTGGGTACTCCAAACTTAAGTAAGATTTTAATATAGTTTGTTTCTTTCAATTGAATCATAGGCCTTTTAAGATCAATGCATAAATGATTTACCCTCATGTTGAGTTCCCACTTATTTCTAATATTTACAAATCATATTATTTATCAATTTATTTGTATTTATTAGCTATTTATTTATATTTTATAGTTCCAAAAAGCGGTAGATATAAAATTTGATATAGAGAAGTAGTTCTTAGATTATATAGTCCCTTGCTCCTTGATAGCTAGCTTGGTAATGTGTGGTTTGGTAGATATAATACCATCAGGAAAAGGTTTTTGTAATGGATGGTAGGTGTTCTGTGTAACTGCTACCAAGGAGCAAGAGACTGTATTCTCATATAAGACTTGTGTCATTCACTGTTACTCAAAGAGCAAGAGACTGTATTCTCATATAAGACTTGTGTCAATCACTGCTACCAAAGAGCAAGAGACTGTATTCTCAGATAAGACTTGTGTCAGTCACTGTTACCAAAGAGCAAAAGACTGTATTCTCATATAAGACTTGTGTCATTCACTGTTACCAAAGAGCAAGAGACTGTATTCTCAGATAAGACTTGTGTCAGTCACTGTTACCAAAGAGCAAGAGACTGTATTCTCAAATAAGACTTGTGTCAGTCACTGTTACCAAAGAGCAAGAGACTGTATTCTCAAATAAGACTTGTGTCAGTCACTGCTACCAAAGAGCAAGAGACTGTATTCTCAAATAAGACTTTATACGTTGTTTTTTCTTATGAAAAACGTGTTTATTTGTTTGGGTGTATTAAGTTCCACTGGTCTTAGTTCTGCTGTTTTAAAATTAAAACTACAAATAACTGCACTAAAATGTGATTCCTGGTTCGAGCTGTATTACCTACCTAAGTTACAAATCATCCACAGGATGAGCAGGGCTCCTATCATCAAATTCTTTAAAGCTCATAAAAAAATCAAGACATGACTAAATTTACAATAAATGTGAAAAAAATTAAAATATTTGTAAAATTCTGAGCTCATCACCAATATTACATCATTGATGTGATAGTTATTACTGAAGTTCATGTGTTATTTAAAGAGTTCACTCCCTTTATAACTAATACACTCAAAGTTATGTGAATAAATTAGGTCAAATTATCATGACGAACTGTCAAACCTAAATATCATGTACCAATCCCAAATCAGTACAAACAAATATTCATCCTCCTTTGTATACTAGTGTTTTAACTAAGCCAAATAATAATGGAATATTAAAAAATAAAAGTTATTTACAGCTATAAAAACTAGATATAATATAAAAATAGGTGTGTACTTTAATATTTGATTCTTACCTGAGTTTGTATTGGAAAATTTTCTTGTAATTGATCCTTAGCTTTTTGGAGAGAATTTTGAAGAAGTTCAATCATTTCTCTTTGTGTATCAATCTAAAATAACGGAATCACACCTATGGTATATTTCATTTTAAATACGGTATGCAATATAATATAAACATATTCACTATAGTATAATAAATTAAACTTACACTTTACACAAATTATGGAGAATATTTGCTGCATAAATGAAATTTAAAATAATTTCATAGTAGTAGGTGTTAATATAAATCTGAATTGTTGTGTTTTAATAGAATTTAAAAGTAGGCCTACTTATTAACATTCACATGAATATAGATGGTTCACAGGTTTTACACTTTAAGAGTTACTAGTGTATTTCCTTTCAATGTTATTCACTACTATACAAATTATCCAAGATCAAAATGTGTCGGTCAGCTTTGTACCCCCCTATATTAGCAATTCACTAAATTGATGAGTTGATAGGAAAGGTAAGACTGCTATCCCTAATAATGGGGATAGGATGAGAGTAGCCTGTAGATTATTGAGTGAACAAACTGGGTATTCGATATAAAGTCATTCACAGAAAAAGGGAAATAATGATTGGAGGTTTCATGTTCAATTAAAGTGCTGAGTCAATGTCTATGCCAAATTCTCTTTTTAATGTAAAACATGTTTCTTCTGGCCAGCTCTAGTATCACAAATTTAAACAACAGTGCACAATATGCAACATGACTTATTTTGTCTCAGGGTATAGGCAATTGCAGTCACATGATTAAAGTAGACACACCATTACTGTGGATTCACACATTCGCCGAAAAACTAGCATGGAACAGAAACGTGGTCATGTGACCCGCTCTAAGCCAATCACAAGATTTCTGCCTAATCGGCACGAGCTGTTCTGCTAAAGTTCAACTCATCTCTACTTTGTCCACTCTGTCTGAGATGTTCGGCACAGGAGAGCTAATCTAATCTCAGAACCAAACATCTCAAATCAGACAGCTTCATTGGCCTTTGTGATTTGTGAGAATTGAAATAACCTGTTAATGTAAAGTGTGTGTATCAATGTATTGGATTGTGGCACAACACAGAGTTATAATTTGAAAACATCAATTGGCAGAATGAACTAAGTTTATGTTTATTGACTAGAAAATAAAATAGGTTTATAAACACCTGTTTTAAGTTAGTGTTGCACTGCATCATGGGTCAACATACAGTGAATGAATTGCTGCACCACTCAAGCAGATTCTGCTTTCTATTTTCAGCGAATGTGTGAATCAAGCTTTACAATGCATCTAGCATTGACAAATACATATTTCTAGAGTTGAGCTGATTAAACTCAAATAAAACAAAAAGAGAATGCCTTTAGTACAAACAGAGAATATAGTGATACTGGTTTTTAAATGATGCTGATGATACGGATATTGACCCGTGTATGCGCTACCGGGTTTTATGATGATGGCCATGAATACATGCCTTACTAAGCACTTGTTATCACACGGCTTTGACGATCTGATTTTACGTTTCTTACTGTAGGATTACTGAATGGTTAATTGTCGAAATTAGTAGAGATTTAACATTGTACATGATTTATTTTATTTTATTACTTTTATTATTATAAAATTGACATTGATACAGTTTTTGTTCATTTACGAACTGACACGAAAAGCCTGAGCTAGTGCTGCTACGGACTGAGATTTTCTCTCTGAAAATTACTGTTTCGTGTGATATTACTAGTTTTTATGTCTGGATTCATACGCAAAAGCTGCTTATATATGACCTACCCCTTTCTTCTTGGACCCCCTTGTCGCCAGTGTTAAAACTAACTAAAAGGAGAACTCCTGGCAATCTGATGTTGTGAAGGCTAGCTTCCTATTGGGTAAAGGCAGCCAGCTCATCCATCACCTGATTTTCAAATAGAATGGAGGGATTTTTTTAAAGAAAGAAAGTTTTAAAGCGTATTGTATTGAAATTATTTCTGAAAATGTGTGATTCTCCATAGATGAAGTATGAAAAGGAAACTTTACTTGTAGTTCTTTAAAGAAAAATACACTTCATCCATGAATTTATGAATATATGAGTGGGGTCCAAAACAGTATCATTACAACAATAGTTGCTTCAATTTACAATAAGTAATAGCTGCACCTTAGAGAAAATATCCCATGATAGTGATTTTTATATTTATATTTTGTTTTATCAGAACTCTTCAGGAAGAAGACAGGAATGTTTAACCTAAATGCTTAGAAGATCAAATTTAAAAAAACATATAATATGAATGGCATAGAAACAGAGGATTTTATGATGTGGATAAGGTTTCTAAAGTTAAATGATATACTTGGAGAAAATTATATAAATTTAAAATATAAATAACTTAAAAATAAGATAATAATACTATATAAACATACTTGTTTATCATAAGTCTCCAGCTGTGACACTAGATGAGCATTGTGAAGTTGAGAAGATGTGGATTCAGGAAGATGTGACTAAAAGAAAAAGTTAATATTGTTCAGAGGTAAAAAATGTAAAGGTACATCCCTACATATTTATATATAAAATTAGGATATAAATTATTTGTGAAAATATGCTGACACAATGGTTGAAGATAATGTATGGTAAGAACTTAAGAAAACGGTTTAAATTTATTTAAATGTGTAATTAAGCTTTTTATTTTCTTATAGAGGCTTAACTACTTTCTTGGAAATGAAAATTATTGCAATGCTCATTAAAATATAGGATATTATGTTCACATAATAAACAATGAATTTTTTTATAAGCCAGAGGAACATCTTTCCAATGTATCAAGTGCATTAGACAGGACATTTTATGGATATTCTTCATATTTTAAATAAATTATTTAAGAAAAGAAATGGGAGATTGTCGATGCCTTCAACATCTTGTATTGACTTGTATTAAAATAACATATTAAGAATTAATATAATAAAGTTCTGAATAATTGATTCTTCTTTAAGGTTACCATATTGTCTTCTTTGACATGTAAAAGTATTGGTTATTGATTGCTTCTTCAAAAATGTTGACACAAAATGTATTCTATTTAATGCTAAATATTTAAAGGTTTATTAGAGCTTTTACTTATATTTGTTCATTATTTTTTACAATCCAATAATTTTTAACAAGAATGAATTGTTATTTAAACTCAGAATAGTTGAAGACAAATTTATTACTGTCATTCAGGGAGTTGGTTTTATTTCTTGCTAAACAAATTGCTGAGCTCTTTTAATATATCCCAATTCGATCCTAGTCAGCTTAACAAATACCTGGGTACTTATTTATGGTTGTAGCATAGAAAATGTCCCGACCACTCTATTCTATGCCAAGCTTGTTTTGACCTATGGCTGTCTACCTTTATATATGTATATATTTTCTAATATATCTCTTGAAAGGAAACCTCTCTTCATTTTTTGCCAATTTGGTGTTTTTAGTTACCTCTTTTCAGAAGTTGCAATGAGCATTTCACACTTCCTCCTGATGAGTTTTGATAGAATAAATCCTAGGTTGGAGGTTTGTAGGGTAGTGATCGATATTCTTCATGAGGCAGCCATTACTTCTTTGTCCAGTGGCAGCAACGTAAAATTTGAACTGGGGTTTTTTTTCATTGTAAAAACCACATCGTGTTTGTCCCCTTTTATGTGTTTTTTAACCCTTTTTCCTGTACCTTCTTCCATATATTACAAAATATATCTCAAAAAATTAAATTATGTTTTTCTTCAAAAAATATGTTCCTCAAAAAGTGAAAGGAGATTTTATTTCAATGTAACATCATCGGCTCATCAGAATTAAACTTTTTCCAGACCTCTAGAACCCACCTGCTCTTTTAGTTGTCCCTGAATGTTTGATGACACTTCTTGAAGTGTCTGCATCTTATACTCATCCAGTTGCTGAGCATCTTCAAATGTAACATGATTGCCCTGGGGAAAAAAAGTACTTCAATAAAATATAATAAATTGAATGTGGCTGTTAGCACTTAGAAACTGAAATCCTTGTGAAATATTCCCATACATTCAGATTCCGATCCAGTAAATAATGAATATTACATTTTAAGTTTAACCTCTAAGAGAATTGAATCAAACTTATTACAAAGAGGTTGATAAGTTTCTGTAGCATATCTATAGCTATGATTGGCATCCAATTAGCAACAATTGTTAGACAAAATAATACTGGATAAGTCTGTTTGTACTAAAACAAAACCAACATAAAAACTAGAATATTATAATGTGATGGATGAATGTGATTCATTAAGGGACGTCCACAATTATAAATTATGTTACCGGTACAACACTAACTAAAGAGTACCGGTAATATGATGAACTACCTCATTAGTACATAAAGTTATAGCCGTAAAGATTTAATTTATCATAAAAAATGTTATCATGATGAGATCTCATTACTACAATTTTATTTTACTTTTGTCCCCACATTTCACTACTTGTTCGAGTCATGCGCATTAGATTTTGTTAAAACAAGCAAAATAATAGTTTTTAAAGAGAGCAATTATGATATGATAAATTAACCACAGGAAATATATAGGTCTATAGTTATCACAAATGTATAAATATTTTAATATGCTATAAAACTGATTAACAAATTTCTATTCTACATTTGAATTATTGAAAAATGTTGAGCCTTACAGATCTTCTCTCAAACATTGTTTCATTCTCTTCCTTTGTTCTTTGGATAGACTCTTGTAGAGTATGAATAAGTTCACTTTGTGTTGCAACCTAGTTAAAAATAAACATGTTTAATTATTTATATTACATCTTTTAACAAAGACAAATAAAATAAATGGTAGGCCTACAATACAATAGTAAATACTTTCTCATATGTGGATTCTATGAAAATATTCAATAATTGGTTATCAGTCAACTACTCATTATTCACATTATTTTGAAAATCATTTGAAATAATAGGTATTCAAAAATAAATTTTGAAAAAAAATAGCTAGTCATTTAAAAAAAAGTAGGTAGTAAAATATTCAAAAATTCATTTCAGTAAACTAAACACTCAATTATTTTTTTAAACATATATATATATATATATTTATTTATTTTTTTAAATCAGTAAACTACCCTTAAATCAGCTTTTCTAAAATATACAAGTTGCTATTTATCATTTAAATTAATCTATTTTAAACCAAATAGTTAAGAGCCATTTTCTAGAAATTTTGATTTTTAAAAAGAATCAGCAGGGTTTAAACTACCATTAAATAATCAAATTGATTACCTTCTTCTCTGATGTTTCAAGTTTAGATGTCAGTAATGCATTAAGCATCTCCAGGGATTGGGACTTGGCGGGAACTTCCTAAATATACACAAAACATAATTTATTGGAAAATACCTGTAATGGATTGTTTATCTTGTTTATCTATAACATATATTTATAAATATGTCAACACTATATTTTGCAAAGCTAATCCATATAAAGAGATTCATGATCATACATCATTAATGAAATTAACAATGTAAATTGCCCAATTTCATGTTGTATTATTCAAATATCTAACTACCATATTTAAAACAATATGTAACACCTAAAACTTTTGAGATATTTTTACACAGGGAAGAAGGTTCACTAGATGAACTTGTGACTAGGTTTAGAGAATGTTAGTTTCTGTATTTGTTGGAAGTTATGTTGTGTGAGATGTAATCTTATTTTTGTTGTGAAGGCCATATTGATTTTATTCAATTTGTTTTAGAGAGAGGTGAACAAATACTATATTTTACTAAAAATAATTATTATATTATATTAATTTATATACTAATACTATTGATACTGATCCTCAAATAAATACTATTTCTAATGTAATTAGTATATAGATAAGCTAATGTTTATTTTTGCAAGACAATAGTTTTTTATCACTCTGTCTTATTACCTGTTTGAGTTATACGCACATTGGATAGGAATGCGGTAGGAAGCATTTTAGAGGTAATCTACCAGCATTTGTGTGGAAGGAAAGATTTAGGGAAAACCACCCTTAGTACCTAAGACTAGTTGGCCACTGAAGAGGGTCAGAAGCCAATAGTTGGAACTGAGCGGACATGTAGGCTAATGAGAATGACTAAGATGAATAATATATCAAAAAAGACTGCAAGGGAGACTAAGCCTATGGTGGGAGTAGATAAAAGCAAATTTGCAAGTGAGAGGAGAAGCATAGACGCAACTAAAGGAGGAAAAAATTATGGGAATAAAAAGGAGGATGGACAAATGTTACTGTACTGACCTGTCCACAGACTGTAAAACTGTTGTTGTTGTTGTTGTTGTTGTTGTTATTACTATCACCGCGTCTTACTACCCATTTGGGTTGTACACACTTACGCTAATGTGTAATGGTAGGGTGATTGTTAGATGAAATGGAGGCCTACAGTTTAACGTGGGATCCGAACCACGATGGAGGCCTGGCATTCCACATATTCACAAGTTGTGATTAATACACGTCTTGTCAGAGGTGAAGGAAGGGTTTGGCAATCAGATAAATCTGTGCCGGGTGTTGCTGTTGTTATTGATGATGATGAGTTGAAACTAATTAAACAAGATTTTTAGAAAAACTTATCTAATTTAGTTTTAAAGATAAATGGTTTCAGCTAAATTGATTTCACTTCTTCTCTCACCCATATGGGTAATGTTTCCTACTTGCTTTTCAGATATTTAAGATACATTTTTACTTGCTTAGGCTTGGTTTATATTCATGCATAATTCATAACTAATAGCGAATAGTGTATAGTGTATAGTGCGCAAGAAGTTGAAATACATTATTTTAAATGATGGCGTCTATAATCGATTTATAGTGAATAGTGAAATAGTTCACAGTGCATAAAGTTGATTTAACTTTAACTTTTCTTATACGTTATGCACGAGTTGTGAAACGATATTCTCGCGAGAAAAATCTAGCCAATAGGATTTATGGAAAACATAATTCGATATTTTTCAAATATTATTTTATAAGTTAGAAGTTGGTCGCCATATTGGGCTTTAATTATCGTTAAATAGTTTTATATTGTGATTTTAACTTGAAAATGAGTGAAAATGAAAGTGACAATGAATATACGGTTGAATTTACAGAAGATGGTTTTGTGTCTGTTGCTTGGGGGAGGAACCCCGCACCTCCTATTAATGTAGTTTTTGTACTTGCCTTGGTCACTTGGGAATTTTTATGGTTTAAAACACCAGGAGTTGGAAAATTCATTGTCTAAACCCACATAACCCCCCTCCAAAAAATACATTTCGTGCAACGCCCTTGTACTCTAGCCTCATTTCATTCAACCACTAAACCAGATTGTCCTCAAATGAAGATAAATAATTCAAACATACTATTAAATATAGAAGGATGGGTTCTATAAAATTCATTTACCCGTGATGATAAAAAGCCAGAAATGCAATTCTAGATGGTCTGCCATTAAATGCTAAATATATAAATTCAGATTAATACTATTTAGTAAACAGTACCAGTATTTATCTCTCAGATTATAATACAGCTAGTAAAATTGGCGTGTTAAGGGGAACAAGGATATTATATTTGTAAGTATGTAAATTATTTTGAAGACCAATGATTGACATATCCATAGAGGTAGTATCCTTAAAATACCACGCGTGCAAGGAGATCACCTCTCAAACAAATGACAATCGTTATGAATGTCTTATTCACTACGTTGCATTATAAACCTTAGTAATTTTCTTATGAATTGTGCACTATACACTATGCGCTATTCACTATTAGTTATGAGTTATGCATGAATATAAACGAAGCCTTATGACATGCATGTGAAGCATTCCAGATTTGGTACTGAAAATTAACTAGTGATAAAAAAAATCAATCATATATTACAAGTGATTTAGTAGAAATTGATTAAAATCATAGTAATTTTTAAAACTATAATTTTTTTTTCAGTAAAAATATTTATAAAAAAACAACATGTATTTAATAGGGTGGCCTCAGTTAAAGTGTCCTATAATGACAAGAAGAGCTAATTCAGAAGTGTGGCCATAGCTAAAGTATTCTGCCAAGACCATAACTCAAGTACCTCCTGCCAATACCATAACTCAAATACCTCCTGCCAATACCATAACCCAAGTACCACCTGCCAAGACCATACTCAAGTACCTCTGACCAAGACCATAACTCAAGTACCTTGCCAAGACCATAACTCAAGTATTCTGCCAATACTATAATTCAAGTACCTTCCGGCAATACTAGAACTCAAATACCTACTGCCAAGACCATAACTCAAGTACCTCCTACCAATAACATAACCCAAGTACCTCCTGCCAAGACCATACTCAAGTACCTATGGCCAAGACCATAACTCAAGTACCTCCTGCCAATACCATAATCCAAGTACCTCCTGCCAAGACCATACTCAAGTACCCCCGCCCAAGACCATAACTCAAGTACCTTACCGAGACCATAACTCAAGAATACCCTGCCAAGACCATAACTAAAGTACCTCCTGCCAATAACATAACCCAAGTACCTCCTGCCAAGACCATACTCAAGTACCTATGGCCAAGACCATAACTCAAGTACCTCTTGCCAATACCATAACCCAAGTACCTCCTGCTAAGACCATACTCAAGTACCTCCGACCAAGACCATAACTCAAGTACCTTGCCAAGACCATAGCTCAAGAGTACCCTGCCAAGACCATAAATCAAAATGTCCCGCTAAGAGCATAGCTCCAGTACCGTATCCTATCAAGACCATAGTTAAAATGTTCTGCTAAGACCCTCACTTAAGTGTCCTAACAAGACTATAGCTCAAGTGCCTAGTCAGGCCTGTCTGCCATAACGTGAAAGCCCATAAACAAATAAAGTACCCGCCATGCAGTAATTGAAGTATTTATTTATATAGCAGGACAAACCCTATTTAAGTGCATCATTATAGCTAGGGGCCGTATGCAAGAACAAAACTTAGCAGGCCCGGAGTAAAAGTAAAGTCGGAGATGCGTGGATTTGTTAGCTATGACAATTGAGCGGCTCACTGATGCAATAAAGTTAGTAACATCAAAGTCACATAAAAGTTTGGTCCCAGGTAGGCTTTAGAATATACTCCAAAGATATTCTTTAAGATGGCACAGTGAGTTAGCATAAACTATCGAGATAACACCTATTTTGGTATGGCTTTGTTTTCAAAACAGAATATGGTGGGCCCATATTATCTAGATTGCGATAAGCCAAATACTCAATTAATATGCATTGATATAATATAATAGATCAAATGAAAGGTCTAGGAAATGATGTACTGCTCGAACCACATTTCCCGGTAGAGATAGCAATCCTGATTATTTCTTTCCCCACTCTCTTAATCCTGCCCTCAGCCTAACATATGCTTTTTATTAATTCTTTGTAAGATTTTTGATATGTTTCAATAAATAGATTTGCTCTTCTTCAATGAAACTTGTGTTTTTTACCTTTTTCTCCATTTTAACAAATCTTAGTTTGTTTGTAATCGGTATAGAAGGCAGTAAATGTAGAAAATTATATTTGCCACTGGGGCATGGTACCTCTGTGTAAGATTTAATCAAATGATTGCTAGCAAAAACCACATCTCAATTGCCCCATTATAAGCTAATGAAATAATCTAAGTTTATTTTAAACAGTACTTACTATAATTTAATCTCAGCTATATACTAAATTCAAATATATCAAGCAGAACACTTGTCAGTTTGGATATGAGTGTTCTATAATAATTAGTAAGCTAGGTACCATACACTAGTAATAAAGGAAGTATGCTTGAAGCTTGGAAAAACATTAAATAAACATAGTTCAAGTACAAGTGTTGTTTAATGTTATAAGATTATACCTTCTCTTCGAAGGCTTGTATTTGAGCTTGGTATGTGTTCATCTTCTCATTAGCAACAGTCAATTCACGATTCAGTTCATTTATTCTTTGTTCAAACTCTTTTTCCTTTGCTTCTGAGGATGCTTTTATTTCCTGAGGCAAAATTAAGAATAAGTTAAGGAGAAATATAATTTTATTTTACATTGCTCATATTTACTAAACAAGGTATGTGAAGATGAAATACATGGTTTCACATTATCAAAGATCAATCTGATATTACAGTGTTTAGAACGACCCTTGAGAATGTTCAATACAATCCATAATAAAACATAAATTACAATTTGTAAAATTAAATTATTTGGTATTGAAACAAAATAGAACCACTTTAGAATAGTAAACAATGTTTTTTTTAAATATATATGTGTAAAAGTACTTAACTAACAAACAATTTTATCTTGAAATGATTTGAAATTTTAATTATTTTTTATGTGCTTGTTGTCTTACTACTCATATACTCATACAGACCACATAGTCTAAAACTAAATGTAAACTTAGCCAAAGTTAAATTTGTGCCAATTTTTAATGAATTATTAAAAAAGTGTAGCTTGTTGATAATCTTTTAAGTCATGGATACTTAATAAGCCTAATTATTTATTAATCTAAAATATCATGTTTGAATACTAAATTTGTAATATTACATAATTTAAATTTTATGTTACAAATTATGAGACATTCCTAGGTTCAATTTGAACAATGTCATTAAATAAGAATTATAATAAATAAGTTATTCATTGAGGCAAACATTTTTGGAAACCAAATTATTGAATTCATGTTTATTTTTTACAATGTAAGTAGGTACTTACTTGTTGAGCTTTGTTGATTATTTCTCCATAATCATGTTTGATTTTCTGAATTGTGTTTCTTAGGGCATCAATAATTTCATTTTGTGCATCAATCTAATATAGAGAAATAATTGTATTAAGAGAGCACATTGGATTAGATAAATCCATAGCTATGTTCATCTAAATGAAAGCACACTTGGGGTAACTTATGCTCGGCTAAGGTCCACAATGTGGATATTTGTGCAACCAGCCATCCTTCTATCTTTAAGGATGGGTTATACAACTTTGTTAATAGAAAAACAAGTTGATTTAAAGAATGACAAGAATAGTAAACCATATGTATTCAGTGCAGCATAAAATAACTCTACCTAGGAATATGTTGAATACAACTGTTCTCAATCCGAATCTTAAAAATAAATTTTCATTTTACCTTTAAAAATTCAAATATGATTCAGTTTATTGGAAACGTGGTAAGCATAAGAAGTTTTATTTTCCTTTTATTTACTTATTACTAGGGACATGCCAAATTTGCATTTGCAATAATGTTAATTTTTAAACGAATTCCACTGTTTTCACACAAATAACACGAATTTAAGTTTTTTCTCTAAATAAACACAATCTCTTTGTAATTGGGCAAATACTATGTCATGCAAGGCCGTAGCCAGGGAGGGGTTTTGGGGGTTCAAACCCCCTGCGAAATTTTATGAACAGAATATATATGGCTTTATTTATGGTTCAAACAATATTAAAATTAAGATAGAAGTACAAATTAGGGGGCCGTGTTACCATAAAAATCACTTTAGAGAGCTTCTAGAGGTGTTAAATATTTAGACATTTTCCTAGCCTTCGGCATTTTGGGGGTTATTTTACCATGAAAAAAACCACTTCAGATAGCTTCTAGAACTGTTTATTATTTAGAATTTTTTCTAGCTTCCAGCAATTGGGGGATGTGCCCACCAAAACCCCCCCTGAAATTATTGGCTGGCTACGGCCTTGATGTCATGCAATATATTTTTAATGTGGTAGCACTGGCGATAGGTTAAACATTAAAAATAACGATTTCTATTTTTACACATTACAATACTTAAATATTGATATTGATAGATTGATTGTTTGTATTCAGCCTCTAAAATATTTCATGCTAGATCCAAGCAATGGCCCTTGCTACAAAATTGTATCTTCTTTATTTTTACCCCTCTCTTTGATTTGATAGTAGTTTGGTATTCTATGACAACATGTTTCGGTATTATTATTGTTTGGTCTAAACATAAATTGATAATTAATTATTTCGATATTGCTATTTTGTACAACTCAAAGGTAATGATATTGAGATATCAAGTTTGAAATAACAAAGCATCAAAGCTTTTGTGCATATTTATATTTTATTTTTCCCTCAATTTTAATAAATAGTTAAATACACAATATGAACAAAAAGTGTAGACAGTTTTATCCTAGTTCTTTTCAATGAATAATAATTCAACTCGTATTTACATAAATAATAAAATCACTTTCAGCATCTAATATCGCTTTTAAAAAAAATAACACCACTTTTCCTCTAAAAATAACCTCAATTTTTGCGTGTATCTACTTATGACCCTTTTATCAGAAAGTAGAATTTAATTAAGAGGACTAGTGTTATTGGTTTAGACAGAAAATGAGTTTGAAATATACTATAAGAGTATTCTGTTGAGAGGTCTACATTTCAAAGTTGTTCAGCGACTACTCATTACTATTTAGTTAATGAGGGAGCTCCTTTTTAAAACTTGTAATTATTGTTACCTTTACATGCTATCTAATAAATGCATCGAGAGAATATTGCATAATGTTTCAAAAGAAAAAGAGAGCATAGCACAGAATTCCGACTTAACAGAGGAGCAATTTAGGACAAAGAGTGCCTAGTTTGTCAATTCATTCTCAGAAAATTCCCTTAAATCTTCAGTTTCTACAATGGAGGCTTGATCATTTAGTTTAAACATCCCCTGATAGTGCTTGTCTTTGTAAAAAAAAAGGGTAAAAAATTTATTTTCTTATAGATAATAATGAAAAATTAGCTATGCGTGATATAAAAAATATTTTTTTTTTACATTACCCGTATGAGCGTATGATCCATTTTATATTTATTTTCACATAGTTTAAGTCCTTTAACCAAACATATTAATTACCTGCGCATTTCGACTATCCAAAGCTGCTTTAAGCGCATTGTTTCTTTCGATTATAGATCTAGACTTAGGAAGACTTGTCTGAAAGATAACACATACAATACAGTGTGAGTGCATTAAAATAGCTAAGCTTTAATAATATTAAATATTGTGTGTATAATAAATAAGTTAAAATTATACTCAAGCAATAATTACAAAAATAATTATGAGTAAAGCTAACGAGGTTTTCTTTTTTGAGTGTCAGAATATAAAAAACTATTAACAGCCTAATTCAATATATTAATAGAATAAAATCTAAATGGTAACAATTTAACTACAAAGGTCAAGACACCAACAAAATCATCAAGAAAATTAAAAACCATAAATTTAACATTACTTATGGAATTAATAACAATATTTAAAGATTTATTGACATTTATAATCATATCATCACTAATCAATTCAACAAACATGTAATATACAAACTAAACTGTGATTGTAAAACTAGTAAGTCTTTGAAAATATGTTATGGTGAGCATTTAGCTGATTTTCATAAACAATCCAAGTCTTCTGAACATTAAAAAAGAGTCAACCTACACTCATAAATAAATGCATGAAACTAATCCATTTTTCCAATAAAGTAGTAAAATGAAGTAATGCAGAGCATTCACATTCAAACAGTCATATTACAAAATAAAAATTTATTATGAGGAACAAATTCAAAGAAAAAATCAAAAATTATTAACACTTAAAGGTCCATTAATTTTTAAATCCATTACTGTTTCCAGCCTGCGGCCTGGGCCAGTTTTTTATTCGTCGGTAGTATGTTTGCCTACTGAGCTAAGGGTCCCAGGTTTGATTTTTGACCTTGCCAAAAAATTTATCATTGGTAAAATATGGGTTTACTCTTTCACAGTGATAAATTAACAGCTGGGGACTGGATGTTGTGCCTGTCCTAGTCTTAAATTAGATTATAAGGCATATGTTGCTACGACAGGCCTAGCAAGCTGGTAGTGGAAAAATATGCGAATTGAATAAAAAAGTGCCCCAAGCCACAACAGTAATGGATGTAAATTGATCTAATATAGAAGTAAACACTGAAGTAAAGAAGGGAGTCTACATTTCTCAAACACGTTGGATAATAAAAAGCTATAAAAAGAGATAAGCCAACCTAGATCATTAAAAATCAGAAGGAGATGGGGTAGGTTAATTTATACAATATACTTGTACTATATTTGGAAGAAGGTACAAATATAATATTATCACCTCATAAAGTGAAAAGAGGTTTTCATTATAGAAATGTATTATTACTATATATTGTGTGTTTTTTTTAAGTCAAAACTTGGTGGTATGTGAAAATATCAGCAGCAAACCAAAGAACCATGGATTTCAACAAAATATTTTGACAAGATATTCAGTACTAAGCAAATATATTAGTTGTGTACCTGTTCCTCCAGCTGTTTGTGAGCTTTTTCAAGTGTTTCTTGTAGTCCCTGGATCTTATACTGTTCCTTCAATTTTAGCTGTTCCATGGCCAAGCGATCCTCCTGTTCAAAACAATGTTGTTAACTGGGGTGACAGTCATCTTATGGTTACATATAGAATATAGATGTGATGTGCATCATGTAAATGTAGACTGTAGGGTGGAAATGAGTCACCAAAAATAGCAAGATAAAGTATAACGTTTAAAAGAAATATATGTGTGTGTGTGTGTTTTGGTTTGTTTTTTTGTGAGAGGGGAAAAATGCATTTACGCACAGCGTGTCAGACTCGGTTTGGCCACGAGATGTTAGTGTGACCAACCCTACCGACTAAAAAACCTGACCCTCTTCTCCTCGCCTCTATTACTCCCCCACGGAACCGCCGCTAGGCATTGTTCGCGGGGGGAGGCATTAGCTGTTGTTCTGCTCTTCCTTCAGTGATTTGGCCTCTCCTACTTCCCCATTCTCACCTAGGTATTGGCGGCGGGATTAGGGATGTCCTGGGCTTCTTCCTTCCGATTCTTTTTTCCTCCTCTCCTGCTCTTCATGACGTAGGCCCTTGAGGATTTCCTTCACAAACGTGCTTGTCGCCTCCCACGCTGCCTCTGACGACAGCATCATATCCCCTAAGTTTTCCGACGTAATCTCTTTTCCTACTATGACCTCCAGGTTTTCACGCTGGGTGTCATACCGAGGACACTTGAAGAACACGTGCTCGGCATTCTCCTCAACTCCGCGA
>CABFWB010001893.1:0-16659 GCA_902151455.1 Timema bartmani | reverse complement strand
AAATGGCCAATAGATCTGGCTTCAACTCTCGTACAGTCTGCATGAGCAGGTCCTGTGCCGCCTCGCAATGATTGAGGTTATGCTGAAGTACTCTCATCGACGATTAGTGGTTAGCGCCTGAAGTGCCTCCTTAAAGACTGCGCACCTGCTGCTACCAGCTACGTGGTCGCAGTTCACCTCCTTCCCTTTTTCAGTGCACAGGATACAGCGCGCATCCTTTGTGCACTCGGCAACTTTGTGGCCGTTCTCACCGCATCCAATGCAGTGCCTGGATCTGTCGACCTCACTCTTGCATCTGGCGGCGATGTGTCCAAAGTGCCAGCACTTAAAGCACTTTATGGGTCTTCTCACCTCTTTGATGCGGCATCGCACCCATCCAATGCGAATCTTTCCCTCCTCACCGATGATCCTCCGAGCGGTTTCAGCTGGAAGCCTAATGGCTGCTATCTGGGTTTCCCCGTACGCTCTTCGCAGCTATTTAACTGCTTCTGCTGCTATCTCACAGCTCTCACCTGCCGCTTTTTGGAGCGCGTCTGCGACTTCCCTCTTTGTGTGTGTGTGTGTGCACGTGTGTGCACGTACATGCGTGCGTGCGTGTGTGTGTGTGTGCGCGTGCATGCGTGCATGCGTGTGTGCGTGTGTGTGTGCGCGTGCATGCGTGCGTGTGTGTGCGCGTGCATGCATGCATGCATGTGTGTGTGTACGTGCATGTGTGCGTGCATGTGTGCGTGTGTGTGTGCGTGTGTGTGTGCGCGTGCATGCGTGCGTGCATGTGTGTGTGCGTGCATGTGTGTGTGCGTGTGTGTGTGCACGTGCATGCATGCGTGCGTGTGTGTGTGCACGTGCATGCGTGCGTGCATGCGTGTGTGTGTGCGTGTGTGTGTGTGTGTGTGTGTGTGTGATAAACAGGATTTTATAGCGCAAGCTACCTGTTTGAGTGAATGCAGGAGATCAACTATTAAAAAGTAGAGATGCAACTATAAAAGCAAGAAATGTATTTTGAATGCTTATATCTATCTTTGCAGCAAAAATGGCCACACCTAGTTAATTGTTTTAGCAACTTTACTTTGGTACATTTTCCCCCATATACCTAATGAAAAATATTTCAACCAATTGTGTTGTTATGTAACTGTAATGATAACTTTTGTATTGAGCAAAGACTCTCACTAATAAGCGACAAAGAGATATACTTCACATCACATGTCTTTGAAGAGTAGTGCAAGTTGAATGGTATTACACATGTGCTGATTTTGGCTCGTTATCCTCAAGTCAAAAGACAGTTTGAGTGAGGTAACCATACTGTGACCTTAATAAGTAGTACTGCCACACCGCACAAAGATTACAAAGAGTGGGATGGAGAAATGAAGAAAATCCATTGTAGCCTGAATACAGCTGTCCAAAAGACAATGGATAAAACTACTTTTGAAGTTATATAGGAGTTCAATCTAAATTTCAATGGTGGGTTTCTAAGAAGGTACCTAAACATACAAGGAGTTAATGAGTATCAACAATCACCAGAGAGAAGAGTTATTAAATAGCAGGTTGAGCAGAAGAAACAATCCTGTAAGAAATGATCTGTGAGCACATCAAAGGACTCTGCCAGGTAACTAGAATGACAACTTATATAACATTTGTCAGATAATTTTCAAAGTGGAAACTCACCCGCCATGTCAGAGTGCAGCCTCCACTTCTCTGGGGAACAAACACTACTTGCAAGGCCCCTATAATGCATGATAGATGTGTCCTTTGAGCATAGCCATGCACATAACATGCACAGCATGCCCGTCATTGATCCTTGTCATCACCGAAGGGCTGGGAAACATCTCCCCCCTCCCCCCACCGCACCTTGGCCAGACTTCCGTCGGTGGGAAAAGTTGGCTACTCCTTTCAGAGAGTTTCGACACAGCCTAGGAATTACCTTGAAGAAGGATTCTACCAAAGTTGACCTACTGGGAGTCAAAACCCAATCATAGGAATCACCCTGAAGAGGAGCTTTAGCCTATATCACACTATTTGGGCCCTCAGGGAAAATCAGGTGTCTAGCCTCAGGAATAACTTCAAAAAGCTTTTGACCTGAGGTGCCCAGAGAGGACCTCGTGAAATGGCCTGACCAGCTTTTCCGGAAGGTACTAGCTACCAACCACTTAGTGAATGGCGAGTGTGGAGTGGAGTGGAGGGTCCAATTCCTTCCCATTCACTCCAATACAGAGACCTTGACAGAGATTAACTGCCTTTCGGGGTAATCCCTCTGGACATTGCCCGAGGGCCGCCATGAGGAGCCACTCTAACAAGGTTACTGGAAGAGTAATATCCCCCAGGCAGAAAGGGCCTCTTGTCCCATCCAGGTCAGGGTTGTTAACATGAGGGCAAGCCCAACTCAAACCCATAAACTTCCAACCCTCAACCTGGCACTAACCCCAATTTGTGGTATCTATGGTATCAGAGGGTCATGGTAGATGATGAGTTTGGGAACCAACCTAAAATGAGGACACCATATATTACAGCCGAAACTCAGAGCCATTTATTGTAACAAAAGTGATTCCTGATGGTAGCACCTATTGGGTAAGCACTTTGGAAGATGATGATAGGAGGGTGCATGCAAAAACAGCCATTATATTAAAGTCAAAGACAAGAAATTCTAACAAATATTATTCTAAATATTATAAAAGTGATTATTGATTGATCTTGATCTTTTCCTAAAATGTCACTTTTAAGAGACAAGTTGTCAAAATATATATTCAATGAACCAAATGTTACCGAATCTGTTCTTGAACAGGTGAATAAGCTCGTATGAATCCGTTTTCATCCCTGATATTATAGGACTTGGTTATAAAGATTTGTGACTTGTGAAACTTTGTGTGTGAAGGTGTGCGGTATGCATACATGTGTGTATATATACATATATTATTTTTATTAGGTAAGTGTAAGTGTAGACTATCTATTGTTTTATAAACATTTGTTATCATATAACAAACATCTTTAGAGACAATGAATTTTCACGAAGAACATGTATTACATTTTTAACATCACCCCTCTACCTAGTTTGACAATAATGTGCGAAAATATTTAGGAAAAAATTAGTGTAAATCATGATTAATATTTGAGGTGTTTGGATGTGAAAAAAAACTGATCACAGTGGATAAGTAATTATGTGCCAGCAATGAAAAACATGTTATAACATTAAAAGTAATAGTTTATGTTCATATTTGAGATTTTAGGTTTGGTAGTTGCCAAATGTGTATTATACTGGAACCAAAATGCCAATCCACAATTTTTTAAACAATCCCCTCCCTTAATTGTTCTCCAGACTTTGTTTTCACATTAAATTCTGAGTTTTCTCTAATGTACATTAGCTTGATATAATTATAAAAGTGGACATAAATGTATTATTTATTATTTACCAATATATGTATGAATAAGTAAAATAAACATTTTTATATCAATTATTAAATTAAATTATTTTTAAAGAATTAAAGTATGTAAATTAGGTATGTAAAAAAAATTTAAATCGTGTTGCAATTACAAAACATTTTATTTTTTAATATTTGAACTGATCTTAAACTAAACTGCTAAATCTGACCCAACATGAAAAAAATTACTAACTAGCCATTAGAATAAAACCTCTTTTATTCCCACAAAATATAATAACATTAGGGCCTATATTTGAGTCATTAGATATAATTATTTCCTTATAAAACTTAGTTTATAGGATAAAAAATATAGAATACATAGTGTTACAAGAAAATGTTAATAATTTATACTGTATATTTCCATTAGAGATTTACCGTAATTGCTCTGGACATGAATTTTGAGTACTAGCTGGCCATTAATATTTCAATCATTTAAATAAACATATTGTTTATTGTATTTTTCAAATAATCTCAAAATCATTTAGGCTTCTTATATATATATATATAACAGTTCATATATAATATAACAAATATAAGAACTCACCGCTTTTATCTTTGTCAATGTTTGATCATATTCCTCTGTGATTTTCTTTGCAGAGTCTTCTAGAGCAGATATTAATGCTGCTTGTGTCTTTACCTGATAACAACAAAGAAAAATAAATTACAAATATTGGAAATGAATATTCTTATTCAAAATTAATATTTGGTGCAAATTATGCACAAAACCTAATTGAACTACATAATTTTTGCTTATAGCCTGAACAGGTAGTAGAACGCGATAATAATAACAAATAAAATAAGTAAAATACTAGATATTTGTAAAATGATACAGGAATCAAGCTCTGAAACCTTTGGCTTAGTACATATCCATTATAAGACAAAATATTAAACCATAAACAATGTATTACCATGGGAATGAAACTATTCTGAGTAGTTCTACAGCAAAGCAATGTTGACATAAAATATAATTAATAATTAAAAATGAAAAGAGGGCAGCTTCATGTCACTTACTTTCCTCTCAGAAGCTTCGAGCTCAGACATCAAAAAGGTGTTGTGCAACTGAACAGAATGAGATTTGGATAGAGATTTCTGAAAATGATAAAAATAAAATACTTAAGAATAAGTTTGATCGCTTTCTAAAATTGTGCAATTAATGAGGTTGGGGTGAAAGTCTAGGTTTCTATTTAAAACAATATTATTAAATAGGAATACAAATTATCATAAATTATATAAAAGGAAACAAACATAATATGGCTTTTACAATGAAAATAAGAACACAGTTCACACTTTACATTGCTGTCATAGGACAAAGAGGTAAATGGCTGCCTCTTGAAGAAAATTATTGTTACCGCCCAAGTCTAAGTGTAATACCTTTAATGGTGAACACAATATTTTAAGCAAGTTCTCATTTCTCTTTCAAACCCTTATCTGTTGGACACAATATTTTAAATAAATGTCAACCTTTTTTATTTAATTTTTCAAAATATTTATCTTACTCTAAATGTTGTACACATTTCTAAACCAATCCTTACCTCTCTCTCCAACATTTCAATCTGAGCCTGATTTGATAGCAATTTCTCCTTGGTTTCATTCAGTTTATCTTCTAATTCCCTTATTCTCTGTTGATTTAGATGCTTAGTTTCATCTGTAGAGACTTGGTGATTCTGAAAACAGATACAATTAAACAAACAATAACATTAAGTTCATCTATCGTGGTAGTGATGGCAGAATGTATTCCAAACATTGGTTGAAAGTCACTAGTGTTAACCTAAGAGGAAATAATTGTTTTCTTAGTAATACTACAAGGAGAAGTCGGTAAATAGGTCACAAATGGTTATAAAAAAAAAGGAAGTGAAATACGAACTTGAAATCATTTATTACTACATTTACATTTATCTTCATTTCTCGACATAATCTCCAAGCATATTGATACACTTATCCCATCTCTGTGGATTCGACCCATCTCTAATATTTTTTATATTTACTTTATTAGTTCTTATTATTATTTCTTCATATTCATCCTTGGCTCTCTGCAAGGAGCCTCGTAGCACACGGATCATCTCATCTTGAGTGTTTATCTAAAAAATTCAGAATCATTTAAATTTAAAAACTTATAAACACACCTTTTGTACTGAAATATTTAATAAATGTACTCATCACAATACTGGGATATTCAAGTTCATGGATGACAGGTGTGGTCCGATCATGCTGCACGAATGCGAGAGTATAGAACCATTCTTAGGGTATTGCACAAATGAGAGGATAATATTAGAATAGAATAATACCTCTTTGTCCAGTGGCAGCCATATTGTGTATGTTCCCTTTAATGTGTTTTCTCTCCACCTTTCCTTCACCTTCTTACAAATATACATTACAAATTACAGCGAAAAGTGAAAATAAGTTTTCCTTGAAGAGATATGTTAGAATGGACTTGAAAGAAATAGGGTGTAATGAAAAAGACCGGAAGTTGGGAATAGGTGGCATCTTTTGTGAGTGCAGCACTGAGCACTCGAGTTCCTAATACCATAGAGTAAGTATTGTATACTTGTATGTAGAATCTAACAGTGTGCCTGCTCATCAAAACTTTGCAGTATGAAAAAGGTTGTTAAGGAAATAAAACTAACTTGTAATTATAATTTTTTTTCTATTTCAATTTCCTTTATTATAGTGCTGGCCAACAGTCGTGAGACCTATGACAGGCCAGCACTGAAAAGTACACAAGTACCATAGCAGCATGTATAATAACATAATAAAATAATAATAATGATGATGATAATAACAATGATTATGATGGTGATGATGATTATAATGATAGCAATGGTGGTGGTGATGATGATGACAAAAATACACACCTGACTCTTGTATTTCTCCATCTGTGATGTTAAAAATGTGAATTGTGACTGTGAGATGGATGGGATCTTCTGGAAAAATTAGACCATATTAACAGAATTGTAAGGTTAAAAAACATCCCTATAAATTCACAATGTATATGTTTAAAAAAAGTTTATTTTAATCATAAGGATTTACTATATAAAGTAGAATTATGTTTTATTTTAAAAATTATCATTGATAAACGAAATTAAAATTTGCTTTTATAAAGTCTTAGTAAGGCCTATAAATACACAGTTGTAAAACTTGTAGAACATTTTTCATCCATAAGAAGTGCATAAAGTTATAGTGATAAGTACATTTTAATTCCCTCAACAAATATTGCCCTTTAGCACTTAGCCTCAGAAAGATTACATAAAAATAGATGGACCTTAGATTCAAATGCCTATCATAAACTATGTGAATGTTGTCGATAGGGGTAAGGGGCGAGCATTCATGTGTACATGTTGTTACATTAGGGCAAGGTGGGTGCACCACAGTGGTTCATATTTCGGCAATGGGTTATTTGTCGAACATGAAGAGGAAGAATAAATACACTACACAAAGCTTAAATTCAAAATGGAGTAACTCAGTGTTTGTGTGAAGTGTATTCCCTCTTCTTCTTTGTGTTTGATAAAGTCAACAATGCTGAAATATTATTCTATTTATGTTAAAATGTGTGTGTGACTACTTCTACTTTAGAAGACAGAAGAAAGGAAGAAGATGTCACCTTTGTACATTGGATTCTTCCCACATGTTTCCTCTTTCCCTGGGTGGGCTTTCTTCATTAAATCTACACTTGTTAGTTTATTTTACTTTTTTCTTTATTTTCATCAATTTCTATTATAAAATCATCGGGACATCGGGACATCTCATTTTTAAACATTTTAGAGCGAGAATAAAATTTGGAATTTTTAAAACAAAATAATATTACCTAATAGTATATTAAACAAAATAATATTACCTAATAGTATATTAAACAAAATAATATTACCTAATAGTATATTAAACAAAATACTTACTGATTTCTCTTTGACAAGATCTAACTGGACTTCTTTCAAGACAGTCTGTAGTTCTTCAACCTTTCTCTCACCCTCACTTTTGAGTGTCTGGATCTCCAGCTGTTTTGTCTAGAATCAAACATATCAATTGGTAGATTTACAAATTGAAGGTTAACTGTTCTTTCATAATTTAAATAAACTAAGTATTATGATATGTGTTTAATAAAAAAAACTACTGCAAATTAAATAAGTAGCAAATATTTATATGTGACCATACATGAGTATAACAATCAAAGTAATTGAATTTTTCGATCTTTCACTTTGTGATAGTGGTCATTTAATTCATTTCCACCATTAAGTCTACAATATACATCTCCATTAGGAAGATATAGAATAAATCAATAAATCACATATTTCACTTGTATTTTATTTTAATCAAAGTTTAACTGATATAACCATAGTTCACTTGGTATTATCCAGCTATTTTTTTTAAATTTAATAATATATATTTTTGTTTTACTTCACTGCAAACATTTATTATATAAATAAAATATGAATTGTATATTTTTAGCAAACTATAATCAGAATATGTATTTTTTACAAAAGCACACAGGCATATGCATCTTACTACCTGTTCAGGTTATAGGCATATATGATAATTACTCTAATGAAGTAGGGATGACGAAGGACGCATTTTAGAGGTAATCAAGTAGCATTTGCATGGAAGGAGAATGTGAAACCATTCAGGATAAGCCACCCTCAAGAGAGCTGACCAGGATTCGAATCTCGATCTCTACGCCATCTGCAGGGCAGTCTAACATGAGTTATGTCTTAGACCAGGGGTTACAAAACTTTTTAGAAGCTTTTACATATGAAGACATTGGCTTACGTATATTTTTAACATTAATGGTCACAAATTGCACAGCTGAGCATTCATTTTCTCAGTTAAAATTTAATAAAAGTCCCAACAGAACAACTTTGCGACAAGACAGGCTCTTTGCTAAGTTTACAAGCAGATTTTTTAGGTCAGATTAGTTTTGAGGACTTAATCAAAACCTACGCTGTTAAAAAAAGTTGGAGAAAATTTTTTAAAGTATAAATAAAGCTATAAGTAGAACTATAAACATTATTTTGCAACTTTTGATTAGAGTATGATGATACTCTGTATCATCAAGGTTATAAAGAAGTGATCATATTTCTACATTAGAATTTTTAGTAAAACTATCAACCTACCTAGATTTAATTCAATAAAAAGAATCATTTTTAATATGTTTTGCATTTGCATTTTTCCCTTACTAAAGTTTTTTTAACTTAATAAAAAAAGATTGAAAATTTACATTTTTCTGTTGTTCTTGTATTGTTTTCTGCTATTTGGTGTTAAATGACATAATTAAGGACTTCACTATCATACAATTGAGAAACAAGCTGTTTAAAATCATACATTTAATTTAATGTAATTGTTCTTTCAAATATATTATGAAAATATTTTTTCCTGTTTTAATATATACATTGGAAAAAGGGAGGGAGAAGGGCATTTACATTTAGTAGTGGGTTAGGGGGGCACCATAACATTTTGAGTGCTTAGGGCCTAAGAAGGTATTGATCCGGCCCTGCCTTATCATCTTCCTTGTCATTACCATCACTTCACACTCTGCCATGCTAAATTTCACTCCACAATCTTTCACTTCCTGATTCCATTCTTGTACTTCCTCTTTCCAATCCCCCCATATCATTAAGCCATCAGCAAATATCAATCTTTTCATTCTTTCCTCCCCGAGTTTTCCTGCCGCTTTATTGATGACCATTTCTATTACCATTACAAATAGTAGTGGTGAGAGGGCACTCCCCTGCTTCACTTCATTTGTTATTTGAAACCACTCTGTCCTCCCGCTCTCTGTCTAAACATAACTCATACATGCTTTTTACTCTCATTACAACTCCTCTTTCCACTTTGGCCTCCTCCATTGCTCTCTAAACCTTTTTTTCTCTCTCTTTTCCAGTATCTTCTCATATATTTTTGTACAGTGGCACATCAGCATTATCCCCCTAAAATGTGTACACCTCTTCCTGTCTTTCTTGAAAATAGGTATTATAACGCCCTTGTTCCAGTCTTCCAGTACTTTGTTCTCCTTCCAAATCACTCCCAGCACTCTGTATAACTCCCTCCCACAGATCTTATCATTTCAATAGTCAGTTCGTCAACATCCGGGGCTTTTCCTTGTTTCATACTCTTTAATGCATCACCCACCTCTTTCCATGTTGGACCTCTTTCCTCCTCTTCTGCTATTTCTTCTCATCCTCTGTTTCACTTTCATCCCTTTCCTGTTCCAGGTTGAACATCTCCTCAAAATATCTCTTCCATAGTTCCTTTTCTTCCTCTCCTGTATTAAATGTCATTCCTTTTTCACCCATGTTTCTATCTTTTTGTCTTTTCTTTCTCCTCCTGTTTCTTATCCATCTTTATAAAACTTTCTTACTTCCTTCCAGGCCCCGTTCCAGCATTTCTGTGCTATTTTGCATCCAATCCTTCCTGGCTTCCCATTTCAATCGCTTTACTCGTTTCTTCTTCACCCTATATTCTTTGTTTCCTCATTCCTATTCTTAAAACTTCTTCTGATAGCTTTATTCTTCTACTCCACAGCTTCTTTCACCTTGTTGTTCCACCAGGGAGTCTCCTTCCACTTTCTTTTATCACTTGTCTTCCCACATACCTCCTCCGCAGCTCTCACTTCTTATTTTTAAACCTTTCCCATTTTACCCCCACACTTTGCAACTCATCCTCAGGCATTAAGCTTATTGGCTTTCTTAGACACAGCTCTCTTTCCTCTTTATTTTTTAGCCTCTACATCCTTATTTTTCTTTATTGTCTTACTACTCTTTCTCCTACATTCCCATCCCTGTATGTCTGCCAAAAACAACCTGTGATCACTATCTAAGGACACACTTGATATTACTTTGATATTTATAGTTGCCTTTTCATTTCTTCGTCCATGAGAAAATAGTCTATCACTGACCTAGTTTGCTTACCAGCCCAGCTGTATCTATTGATCTTATGGCTTTTTCTTTCCTTCTTATACCAACTAATGGCCACTTTCATTTTATTTCTTGCATGTAGCTCTAATAACCTTGTACCCTCCTCGTTTCTCTCTCCCCATCCTTCTTTCCCCAGCACCTCTTCAAACCCTTTTCTCTTTGGTTTAACTCATCATCATCATCATCATCATCATGAACTGTTTCCAGCCTGTAGCCAGGTCTGTTTTAAACAATGCCTCCATCTCCCTCTGTCCTTCCACCATTCTTCCTCCTGCATTCTCTTATACTCTGCTCCTCTCACTTGCACACTTGCTATCTGTTCCTTGGTCTCCCTTGCGGTATCTTCTCCACATACTTCATATCCATTAATCTTCTTCCATCCTCATTTCATGTCCATACCATTTCATCCTAGCTTCCTCGAAAACTTCATTCCCATGGCCTCCAATTTCCTTATTTCTATTTGATCCTCCGTCCATATTTCTGCTGCATACGTTACTTTGGATATGAAGTATGCTCTATACAGCACTTCCTTACACTTCAGGGGAACTTATATTTCCCATAGGTCTCTTACACATCTGTAGAAACCCTGTCCTGCTGCCCTTGTCTCACTATATCTTTGCTATAACTAACATTTATTATATTATATTTTTATTTTCATGTAAATTTCTATCCAATGAGCTTTTTAAGAAATAGGGATTATTAGCCTGCAAATGTACAAATATATTTTATTTGAATTTATGGCTTACTACCTAAACTTAATTTTATTCCAATATTAGTGTAAATTAAATTAGATCAATGATTCTTAGCTAGAATAGCCAGTCTGAACATATTTATTATTTAAACATGAGTACAATACACAAACAAGACTTACAAATAACTGCCTCATCCTAATTTTTGTTTTAAAGTTAAAATAAAGGGCTGGGTTGATCATGATGGTGTAGAGTATTTGTTGCCAATCACCGATGCCGATCATTTAGTTTATTCAACTTTAAATATTATCAATATAATATGTATTAATAATACTAAAAAATTACTGTTCACATGAATATTTTTATTTTGTTCAGTATAGAGGGTGGCTTGAGAAATTCACTTATCAAATTATCTGATTTTTCCAGGTTTTCCAGAAATTTTTTTTTTCTCATGAAGAGATTTTACCTTTTTATATAACTGTAAGATACTAAGCACAGATGGACTGTCAATGAACAACAAACATGATTGAACTAATATAATTTATCTATGACCTGTTGACAAAGGTGTCTGTCTCATATCTGGTTTTCTCAGTTACTGTTTACAATATTGAAGAGGGGCTAACGAAATATTATAATGAAGTTTCTCTTGCTTTGATGTAATGTCTAATTTTTTGGTCAAACGGCTTGACTTTTCCCTGATTTTTTCTCAGTTTTCAAATTCCCCAACTACTTCAGGTTGTCCCTGTTTTCTCTGTCTGTGGCCACCCTAAATATAGTAGGTTTGCTTACACAAGTTTAGATGAAAACTATAGATAAGTTAAATATAATTCACTTTATTACCACATTTTAAAGATACTTAGTCTCAGGCAAAATTACTCCATTTTTCTCATAGTTAAGTTTGTAATAGTATTATTTAGGAATTTAACTATGAAATCTGTGTAGAGAATATAATGGCAAATATATTAATTTTAGAATAAAAACAGTAAAAATTATTTTGTTTAGTAAATTTGTTGAAATTTAAACATAAATGAATAATTTTAAAATAATTTAAGAAGTACCAACCTGATGAATAAATATAAGTATTGAAATAAAGATAAGTTCTGAATCCATGATATAGTTTAAAAACTTCTGATAGTGTTCTTTAGTTTTAAATTCTCCTGAATCTTCCCCAGTTTTAGCTTCCCTTGAATCTTTACCACTTTTAGCATTCCTTAAATCTTCCCCACTTTTAGCTTCCTTGAATCTTCCCCAGTAGCTTCCCCTGAATATTCCTCAGTTTAGACCTCTCTTGAATTTTCCCCAGTTTTAATTTCCCTTGAATCTTTCAGTTTTAGCTTCCCTTGAATCTTACACATTTTTACATTTATTTTCCCCTGAATTTCCCCAGTTGTACCTTCCCCCTTTTCCCACCTGTTTGTTATTGATGAAAGAAGTAGACACTAGCAACCACCGTGCACCCCCTTTTCAAGAACAGAACAAAGGACAAGACTGTGTGCCACGAGCTTAACAATGATAAATCAGCAGTACCGGCTATGTGCTGGTGCATACAGCACATTAATAATCTGTGAGCAAAATGCCCGGCATCGGCCCAGCCTTAGTAAAATGAACCTTATGAAAATGGACCCGAGGAAAGTTGTTAAGTCAATGGTCAATATTATATGGTAGAGAGGTGGTTTTAAGCAGCTAGTTTAATAATGTCCTTCTATAAATTAATTGAAACATTGATATCTTTATGTGTGACCAATGGATTTATTTATTAAAAACATAAGTATTATTTGAATGGAAAGATTAAAACTATTCAAATTTAAGGGTATTATTTAGGTTTTTTAAAGCTTTGTTTTATATTGTGTTTGATAATAAAAATTTAATCCTTAATTATTACCATTTTGACGTCTTTGAAATGCTGCCTGTGAAATTAAGTGGTGGCTTGTTTTGTTTGTCACTTGAAAATACTTTGGTAAGGCAATGCATACACTGATTCATACAAAAAGTATTCACTAACTCAGAGTTCTTAACATCTAAAATCTGAATCGGTGATTATTGATGATATAAAGATTGTTTTAAAATGATATACCATTATTTATTTGCTTGAACTAGTCAAGTTGTGGACTTGATACGTATTCAACATCTCTTGCCATGTACTCAGTCAAGCACTCCAATATCAATAGGTTTCTAATGAGCTTTCCAAGTCTACACTTACCAAATCTGCATCCTTTATTAGTTCCTGGAACTCTTGCTGGGTTTGTTTCAATGCATCCTTGTAACTTTGGATCATTTGTCCTTGGGCTTCAATCTAAAACAAGTACAATCAGGTAAGACAAGTCTGACCAAGTTGCCTGTACTTATCTCTTCTTTTAAATCCATATCATCATTATAATCATCATACTCAGTTTAGCGCCAATGGCAGGGTCTGTCTCGAACATAAACCTCTTTATTTACTCCTGTCTTCCCACCACTTTTATACCAGCCCAACTCTCTCCTCCACCTAATCCTCTGCAATCCCTTCAGCCATCTGTCACTGGCCTCCTACCCGCCATCTCTATTCTGAGCATTCCTCTCTTTCACCTACTTCACATGTCTAGACCAAGCTAATCTTTCTTTCTCTATCCTCCCTTTCTCTCTCTCACCCTTTCATTTCTCGCCATGTTTATTCCTCAAAAATTGTATTTTGCATACCTATATCCTGGTTTTATCCCTTTCCTTTATTACTGTACATCACTCCTTTGCACTTCTGTGACACACCAAGCTTCTGACGTTTTTATAAAAATATATATACATTATACAATACAGGAATGGCATTTTGAGATATTAATACACTTGACAACATGCCTGTAGGATTTAGGGGCGGCCATTCTTACAAATTACGCCGAGCCTATCAATTCTAAGGGGTCTTGAATTTAAAACAGCATAAAATCTTTGCCCATGTTTTCTACATTTTTGGTTAGTGCTGTACATTCCTTGCACTGTTAGTTCCAAATTGTAGTCAGATATGGCATTTCACTGCAACTCTGAGTGAAGTTATTATAACGATAGCAACCCTGCATTTCCCCCTCAAGTGGTTCAAGTTCAGTTATTCTTTGTGCTTCTGTTTCTTGTGTTATGCTGCATAAACAAATTGCGAGAGAAAAGGTTTATTTGCTAATGAAATAGCAGAAATAGTGAATTTAACTGATTATATAAATGACAATGGAGATGAAATAAAAGAATTGGCAGAATTAGTGATAAAATATAAAATCCAATGATATTTACTAAAGTGAACGCTATGTTATAGTAGGCCTATCTTATAAACATCAACATGAAAATATTTAGCTATTCATTATGAGCCTACATGCACATATTATTGTATACAATGACACATCACCTCAATCTACACAACCAGGTGATTGTATGAGTTTATTATTTATTATTTGTTGGGGTGTACTGATGCGAATACCAATGAATCGTTATCGGGTGATTATTAGTGCATCAGCAATTAATCGTAATCGGCGATTATCATGCCAATTAATATTTTTTATAGTAAAATTTAAAGCAAAATATTCTAGGTAAGAGCTGAGTGATCAAAATCACAACAATAACAACAAAAAAAACACTTATATACACACTGAATCTGAGTTGAGGACTATTCAAAAATTACATAACCAGATAAAGAAATATAAGTTCATACCGTCAATAAAACAAACAATCTAGTTCCAACTTTGACCAGTTATGGAAAGATTAAACACTGATTATGCAAAAATTAATATTATTAAGACTTTAACTGTTGATTTTTAAATAAAATCTTATATTAATTGTTATTATTTTCTTAAGCATATTTTACAATAGTTATTAATAAATAATCGATAATCGAGACTAAATGGTGTAAATAATCGTATCATGAACAATTATTTTAAACAATCGGTAATCGGTATCAGTAATAGCTTTTAATGAATCGGTACACCTCTAATTAAGTGTATGACATTTTTGCTTTTGCCTTTTACTCAGTAATTGTACTCAGAACATTAATAAGAGCACTTTACAAGGTATCACACTAGATTAATTATTCAGAATAAAGAAGAATGTAGCTGCAAATTGGGCTTATAGCTTTTAAAATCTAACGTGGGGCTCTGGAGAAACAATTTTTTTTTAAATCCCTAAAAGTGGCCAGTTTCTGCAGGTAAGTACATAATCTTTGCCCGGTACTGAGAATGTTAAAGATCTGGGTTTATTACTTTACAACAGACTAATATTAAAAAATGGTTACTAGAATTAAAAACCAACTTATAGGACAGTTCTCTAGGATTACCTCTTGATTAACTTATTGTGGAGTTAAGTGAAGGACCCACCTTAATGATCATAAGTTAAGTAAATCAGACCATGTGGGATCCCGAAATTCAAGTGGGAAAATTTATTTCCTGGATTTTTCAGGGAAAAATTAATATCAAAAAACTACAACTAAGGAATGTGTATCCATGTCATGTTTGTATTTAAAGTTAATCAAAAATATTATTAATTTACTGAAATTAAATAAGCTTTCCGTTAAGTAGACGGTATTGCAAAATTCAGTTGCTTTATATCACAAATACCTAGTCAAATCACTGCAAGAATAGTTTTCAAGCTTATACTGTGCTAATTTTTAAGGTGTTGAGTCTCGATGAATGTTGCTGTGAGATTATAAATCCTCAAATCAAGGGATGAGGGATAGGGTGTGCATAGTGTCACCTTAAACTCCAACATTTTCTTCAACCACATCTTCCCCAGAACTTCCCTCGGACTCTACACTAAACACTTCACCACTAGCCAATTTATTCCCACTAATATTGTAACAGTCTTCAAAATATTACAATCCCCAATCAAGGTGAAGAAATTGTAATATCACCGGTTGATAGAAACATATAAAAGGGACAAACACAGTATTGTTTTTAAAGTGAAACTAAGAACACAGTTCACACATTAGATTGCTGCCAATGGACAAAGAGGCAACCATTACCTCTTTGTCCAATGGCAGCAATGTATGATTGGATCCTGTTAAGGGAATATAGTTATTAACTATTTAAGTAAAGTTTTGTCAGATTTAGTTGAAGTAGATTTTTTTTTAAAGTTTGGCCTACCTTATGCCTTAATTACTTCAATCTTAACTTTTTTTTTAATGTGAATATTGTTTGGCGTTTTTGTGCAGATATCCTCACAATATCCTCAACCTATTTGTGTCAAAACTCAACCCGTTTGTGTATTCCCAATATTTTCCTTGGACTAACTATTCTTCATCATCATCATCATCATCATATATAACTTTTAAGCCATCCCTAATTATTTAATTCCTTATCCTGTCTTATTATATTCCCAATGCCTCTCTGGAACCTTATCTTTGCTGCCAGAAATCTACTTAAATCTCTCTGCATCCATGTCCAGGTAAATATAAAATATTCATATATGAATAATTTTATAATGAAGTACCTAGTAAGTATGTTTTTTCCAAATATGAATTAAATATAGGCAAAGTGATATTGTCAAATCTTTGGACACAAATTGTTTAGCCAGTTTAACCCTTTCCTAGCCCAAGCGCTTGAAAGTGCTCGCCGTATTTTGGCACTCTCTAAGCCAGAGGTCCCCAACCTTTTTGTACCTTAGAGCACATTCAAAACTAACGGTAGTACGGCGGGCACCAATTATTTTTTTAAG
>CABFWB010001892.1:89053-133873 GCA_902151455.1 Timema bartmani | reverse complement strand
TACATACATACATACATACATACATACATACATACATACATACATACATACATACATACATACATACATACATACATAAGATTGGGTGTTATCCTCTGGAACTCCATTAACGTTCACTAGTGAGGTTACAAATGTAACCTCTTGTTGTCCTGGTCAGAAGTAGCACTGGTTCTCACAGGGTGGGGGGGATCCTCACTGAAATAATAATAACAATAACTGTTTACAGTAGTAGTTCTTAAACATAATATCTGTTTCATCAAGAAATAGCTCTTTAAAGGGGTTTATTTTCTAATTGAGTAGGGGCTCTTTGAAGAAAGGGTTTCTCTCCCCTCATAATCTTTATACGATATTTGTAAAACCGCTAAAATTACACATATGAATCTGTCACTAAAATGATAGAGACATGGGCTATTTGTAAATATAGCCTCGTTCCCTCAAAGAGTAGAGTAGGTATTTGAACACTTGTAGCCCTAGATAATTACATGGAACGGTTACAGAACGGTGTCTTCACTAGTGCTAAGATGATGTCTGCACTAATACCACATACTTCTACACTAATACATCAAATAATCTCAATAATGGGCAATAACAGAATACAATAGTGTTACATTGGGAGGAGAGAGTGAAGCCAGATAACAGTCTAGGTCATTCTCCACGATTACAGGCTAGAGCACTCGTCACGATCACAGGCTAGAGCACTCGTCACGATCACATGCTAGAACAATCGTCACGATCACAGGCTAGAACACCCCCCACAATCACAGGTTAGAAAACTCCCCACAATCACAGTCTAGAACACACCCTACGATCACAGGTTAGAACACTCCCCACGATCACAGGCTAGAACACTCCCTACGATCACAGGCTAGAGCACTCGTCACGATCACAGGCTAGAACACTCGTCACGATCACAGGCTAGAGCACTCGTCACGATCACATGCTAGAACAATCGTCACGATCACAGGCTAGAACACACCCCACAATCACAGGTTAGAAAACTCCCCACAATCACAGTCTAGAACACACCCTACGATCACAGGCTAGAACACTCGTCACGATCACAGGCTAGAACACACCCTACGATCACATGCTAGAACACTCCCCACGATCACATGCTAGAACACTCCCCACAATCACAGGCTAGAACACTCGTCACGATCACAGGCTAGAACACACCCCACAATCACAGGCTAGAACACACCCTACGATCACAGGCTAGAACACTCCCCACGATCCCAGGCTAGAACCCTCCCCACAATCACAGGCTAGAACACTCCCCACGATCACAGGCTAGAACAATCGTCACGATCACAGGCTAGAACACACCCCACAATCATAGGCTAGAACACACCCTACGATCACAGGCTAGAACACTCCCCACGATCCCAGGCTAGAACCCTCCCCACAATCACAGGCTATAACACTCCCCACGATCACAGGCTAGAACACACCCCACAATCACAGGTTAGAACACTCTTCACGATCATAGTCTAGAATCTAGATCATTCACCCAACTTTCCAGACAATGATGAAAGTTAGGCCGTGACGTCACTCTCATCTTTACACCACACAAAGCTATAGAGTGAAGACTGGACCCCCAAAATAACTACTCCTGAGACATCTTTATTCATTATCATAATGTGCTCACTGAGTCTTTATTTATTAAATGTATTCAAGCCTCTTACCAGGAGTTTGTTTCATTTTTATCTGTTTTAAGAAAGATAGGCGTATGTGAATGCTTGTTTCACAAATTTATCATAAACGTTAACTTTTCAGAGTGTTTCATTTAAAAATAAGTGAAATGGTACCAATGCCAATGAAATTGTAACGATAAAAGCTGTTATATATCTTAATCTACCAACACACAGTAGCCAATAATCATGGCTGCAATGGTCATCGAGAATACTTGTGCGTAGTACTGTCGGAGTTTTCAACGATGTCCAAGTACACGTAATACAGATAGGTACTAATATTTTGACACCAGCAAGTTAAAAAGTGAATTTCTTATTATTTAAATTTAAAGGACAAACTACAAACGAAAACACCGTTCCCCCCTCCTTGGACTTGATCTCGTGGTTTGTCAAGCTGTAAATATGGAGGAGCAGTCTTCTTGTCCATGAACGTTTTCATTTATTAAACAATGAATGTTATTACGTGTCCGAGTTGGAGGTGAGTGATTGTGAGTTAACCGGCTGGTAGGTACACTCTATGGTCGTCTCCTTGCGCCGAGTAGCCCTGAACAGATGCATCAGTCTCTGTGACACACTTAACAGAAGGTTAATATTGACCTAGGTCATGATTCTCTTGGTCAGGCGGGAACAAACCCACACCTTCGTAGCCATCTACAATACAAACTGATGTTGTCAGATCAATATTGTCTCTATTGACACTGACAAGGCCAGGTTCATGTGGTCTCTAATGACAGTGACAAGGTCAGGTTCATGTGGTCTCTATTGACACTGACAAGGTCAGGTTCGAACTCCAGCCAGATGTATTGGCGGTAGAGTGGTTGATAAATAATTCATCTTTCTCAATCCACGAACATTTGTGTACCTTTTCTCCAAATGATACCTTCCTTATAGCAAGCAGTGACGTATTTTTGCTCAACATTTTCTTATCTGGGAGGGTTAGCTAATTAAGGTGATGGTATTACACCCCAGACTAGCATATTAGTAAGGGATATGGCCCGTTTGCCACAAATACACTAAAACGGTGTTGGCTACGCAGTAACGCACTCATCCATAGAAAACTCCCTCCCCTGTACAGACTTAATATGATGATCAATTCAACACGAATACCCTGAATACAGCTTTGTATCTGTTAGTATTATGAGCGTCATTTATAAACCTATTTGGTAATTTTTGTTAGATAGTTCTCAAAAAATATTAACTATAGTGTTATAAATTTAATTATTTCGCTTTAGTTCTGATATTTCAAATCAACATCTCAATCCCAATTTGTGTTTTTGTACAATGTCCTCGTATCGTATCGTACTAACAGATGCAAAGTGCGTATTGGCCAGACAGATAGTAAAAGTGATTAGTATTTGATGAGTTCTGTATCAGCCCAGACACCACGATAGGTTTTCCTTCGCCCCCTTTGTTCGCCCACTAGCAATTGCAGACCTAAAAGAGCTGTTTGAACAGTACACGACTTCACACGCTAGTCTGCTGGTATTTTCAAACATACATTTGTGACGCATTTGTCGCTTGTGGCCATTAGCTTTGAGGCAACATGCTTCACATGATTCTTGACTATACCTGAGAGAATCTGGTTTAAATCGTGGCTAGGTCAAATATTTTTGGCCACTCTCCCAGTATCCCAAAATGCAACAAATCGTCCTGAATGCCCAATTACACCTAGGCCCTAACTACCCTAATGTTCCTACTGCGCTATGAGTCAATAACCCCTTCCGTATGATAGTTGGTTGACAGGGTATAAACCCTTAACATCACTTCAATTCCATTGACATCTCCAACCAGGATTCAAACCTTCATCATTGAACATGTGATTAAATCCATACCTAAGAGCTTTCGGGGCTTTTGTTACTTGCTAATTTAAATTGCGATCGTAGTATTTTGACCAAATTAATTATTTCACAAAGAATAATACAATGAATAAATTCCTAGTAGTTTTTGGTTAGTGTATTTGCCTCGTACTTTCTGAACACATACTACAGTTTCACAAGACTTACAAACTAACTGAACTTAAGACAGTCGCCTAACACAGCCTACTCTGGCCTGGCACTAAATGGAAAGCAGGACGATCCCATGTACAAATAGTAAATATACCATCTCTTCTCTGACTACCAGTGATACGTTTTAAAAGAGAGAGAGAGAGTGATATTAAGTGCTTTCAACTACGGCGAATTTGTTAAGCATCGGAAGAGGTATCAATGCTTCAACTAGAAACCAGATGTAGGGGTGTCTAAGTGACACAGATCTAGCCCTGGCTGGGCTGATATTGTTTTACTATATTTAGCAAGGGTTGGTTTTAAACGGCTGTGGTAGTGGTCCTATACGTCTGCTGCTATAGAATTGTGCTTTGATTGTGCATCCACTCTATTAACCGCAAGCTCATGAGATCCTCCAGCCAATCTATCCACCAGTTCGTGAGATCCCCCCAGCCAGTCTATCCACCAGTTCGTGAGATCCCCCAGCTCGTGAGATCCCCAGCCAGTATATCCACCAGCTCGTGAGATCCCCCAGCCAGTCTATCCACCAGTTCATAAGATCTCCCAGCCAGTCTATCCACCAGATCGTGAGATCCCCCAGCCAGTCTATCCACCAGCCATCTTACCCAGTCCGGTCTAACGGATAGTTCTAATTCAAGACTTGTTCCTTGTTTAAACTATGAGACAAATACCAGGAATAACCGACCAGTTTTTATAATTTATTTTTTCCTTCGTAGTTAACATCATTAAGAAAGAAGGATCAAAGTTTGATATGATGTTAAAGGCTATCATCGGAAACAAACAAACAACCAATCACGATACAAACAATGTCTTCAAGGGCTTCAAACATTTCAACGATTTGGATTCTTTGTCTCAGCAATGATCCAAGTCATTTTAACTTGGAGTGTACTAGCCTGCCGTGTCGCAAATATTACTTTCTCTTTTCAATGCTAACGCTTTAATTTGCACACCAGAGAACTATTATTGAATAGCGATAATATCTCTTCAAGGTCATTTTATGGTTCGACATTCAAACAAAAAAAAATGTTTTTGGGGACCTTGTGAAACGTTCTTTGTAAAAAAAAAAAGTTGTACAAATTTGAAGAGAAATAAAAATGCATTGTTACGTGGTAAACCTTTCGATAGCAACATTACACTTATATGATGTATATTACAAATTTATTTTATTATTACAGTTTCTATGCATTTCAGTACATACGTTTAGCTAGTTAAGATATTCTGTTAGCTGCGCCAAAGTCTACTCTATCAGGAACTATCCTATAAACTAACGATAAGATGATAGCTTTGCTTTAAATTAATACAACAATATGCACAAAACAAACATGCATAAGTTTTGAACAAGTAGCTCTTACCGAAGGTTTCATAACCTTGGAGTTAGATTTCGCAAGATTTGTCATTACAACTGTTCTGATCAATTGTGTTCCAGTTCCTGAAAGATCGTTTAGAACTGAAATACATCACACCGGACAAAGACAGGCAAAGTATGTTGTTTAAATGTTGAGAATGATATGAATCAGTAAAATGAGGTAAACCTGATTATCTCTAACTAAAGCAACATTTGAAAACACTCACAGTATCCAGGAGCATTTAAAGCAGACAAATTTTTAAGTTGATTTTTGAACGTGGGGGTCAAAGTTCGACCGTATCTAGTTAAAAAAAACATGTGGCGTTCACGTGGACTTGGTTGGTTCTCTAGTTAATCTCCGACAGTGTCTCCAAGGGGTTCTTGGACGCTTTTTACAATCACACATTTAATTATATATGAATAAGTGTAAAAAATCCAACAACTAGTAGGAACGTGATCGATATGTTGTATAAAATGGAGATGTAAACTTTTGTGGATTTGTTTGCGAAACGGAGTTGAGAGGGAGGAAGGGTTCAGTTGTCTGTTGTCTGTTGACTGGCTTGGTGAGTGCGCGGAAGGATCTTTCGGACGAGGGACGGTGGACAATTAGTTGATCCAGGGCTCTCCAATAATTATTAATACGTTTCAAGGTTTGTACTCTTGAAAGGTCCATCATTTCACCAGAAAGGTCTTGCGTGCCACTTCTAAAAACTCGTTATTCATTTGATATAATTAACAAAATCATTAATTCATGTGTAAACTAACGTGAAGACTTACGGTGCACCCCTCTATTACTTCCACAAACATTTACACACAGAAAATCATCACAAATATATTATGGATTTGCCGGAACGTAATATATTTAAAAACAATCAGTATCAGACAAAAATGAACTTTATTAACTTTTATTTAATTTTTAATGAAACTAAAACTATATTACTTTAATGTACTATTCAACAATAACTATTTCAAATATTATGATTTTAAACTGAAAGAAAAACTTTAGGAGATGAAGCAAATATTTATGTTGAATACATGATTATATACATATTTAATGTTATCTATAAAAAGTTGCTATTATTTATGTGAATTATTAAAATAATACATATTTAGACATTTGTATTCCTTAGAGTACTATAGTACTATATTAATGCGTTTTTATTTTGATGATTTATTAAATTTTGACCCACATAGAACAACCAAAATATATTAAATTAACTATGTTTTTGTAGGACAATAAACCATATTTATCCCTTTCAATGTAATATATATTTATAACTATCTTATGGTATATGTATTTACATAATTTATATCATATAGGCCTATCTATGTTATGCCTTAATTTTTGATGTCTCTTATTTAATTGTGAGATAATCCATTAAGCTCAACCAAAGTGACACAAAAGCTCTCATTAACACAATTCCTGGTACATATCAATTTCACCCGGTTCTAACATAAATGATTAGTTTAAAAAAATAATACATTTTCAAATGAAAGCATTAATAAAATATTAAAAGATGCTAGATTCATATTTAAACAATGCTCTTAAGTATAGAAAAGCCTTCATAATTGGCACTTTCCAAAATACATGTTTGTTACATAATGTCAAAGCAGTAAAATGCTTAATCAACGACACTAAGAAATTAGTCTTTTGTGTGCCATATACAACATTTTCGTTTTAATATAAAATAACATTTTTAAAAGATCTTATGTATTTTAGTTGTGAATTATCGATCTGATCTGTTTAATTATTTGCAAAATCTAAACGTTTCTGGCATGGTAGGTACAGTACCTTATCAATGTGAATGCATCAATATATTTAGAAAATTGAACCATAAAATGTTAACATATTTTTAAAATATTTAAAAAAATGACATATTTAAAGCATCAATCCAAGTAAATAATAGACGTGAGCTAGACGAATGTCCCTCAAACTACGGGTTTGAACACAATCAAAACTAAGTAGGTTTTCATATAATTTAAAATTTATAAATGTTTGGATATTACAAAAGTGCCCTATAAATATTAAAATATTAATGTGTACTATGAAGATTTGATATCGTACATTTCTAAATACAAAAAAATCGTTCTTCTCTAAAATCTCATACATTATTTCAGTTAAATTCAAAGCAATGCCATAGTATCATGAAATACTTCCACCCCCCTGCCGCTCCAAAAGATCCAAAATTAGGTAAACGGTGTTTGTATTATTTCCATGTGCAAATATGTGATAATGTTGGTGGGATATAAATCTCACACATGACATCTTTTAACATTTAAACTACATTTGGAATGTTTTACTTGGTTTGTGGCAATTATCCTTGACAAGATCATCAACACTCATGAGGAGAGTTTGTGTTGATCTCTCACAGTCCTCATGAGGAGAGCTTGTGTTGATCTCTCACAGTGCTCATGAGGAGAGCTTGTGTTGATCTCTCACAGTCCTCATGAGGAGAGCTTGTGTTGAGCTCTCACAGTCCTCATGAGGAAAGCTTGTGTTGATCTCTCACAGTCCTCATGAGGAAAGCTTGTGTTGATCTCTCACAGTCCTCATGAGGAGAGTTTGTGTTGATCTCTCACAGTCCTCATGAGGAGAGCTTGTGTTTAGCTTGTGTTGATCTCTCACAGTCCTCATGAGGAGAGCTTGTGTTGATCTCTCACAGTCCTCATGAGGAGAGCTTGTGTTAATCTCTCACAGTCCCACTTGGTCACGTGAAATAGCACGATCCTACAACCCCCGTATAATATAATACATGTATTCTCTTTGTACCGGTAAATATGTGTTAGTTCGGTATTCTGGCAGACAAGGTATCTTGCATACACTTGCTGGTGTACTGTAAGGCACTTGTTCTCATAAAGTGACCAGCAGGAGCACTTTGACGTCAGTCAATGTCAACTGTATCACCATACTCGATTCTCTTAGCCTCGTCCTTGTTCAAGATGGTTGTTTACTCTAATAGTGCTGGGGTTCAAGAGCCATTCAAACCCCTATGGCTAGGTGAGAAGTTAGCATTCCTGTCTGTTTGCTGGTCAATATTATCATATTTTTTAATTAGGTTAGTTTGCGTGATGATAGAAATATAAACTAAAATGAATATATAGCCATGTTAAATATATATTTACTTGACAACAAATACAACTGATATATAGTTTTGTGTACGTTTTGTGCCTTTGTTCCAAAAACATGTTATGCATCGTTTAGTTCGTTGCCTGTGATTGCTTGCTACAATGGCGGATTTTCTTCTAAATGTTTATTTCTTAGACAAGTTCTATATGAATAAAGCACACAAATAAACAAATGATGGTAACATCATCTAAACATTCGAACACACGCTTTTTGTCTTAAAAAGTGTTGTGATGATTTGTATTACATTTAAATATGTCTAAACGATGTGACAAGTTGCGAGCCTCGAAGTGCCAAATTTTATTTTGTTTATTTTTATCAAGGGCGTCAAAAGCAACACCTTTCTTTGACTTTGCGCTTGGCTTGGCTTCTGGTTCGATTCCCATGACTAGGTTGTCATTTTTAATTTAATTATACATTATTCTAGTATTGGGCTTGTTTCGCGTTACAACATCTTTATATCAATTAATGATAAACTTTATTTATATTGTATATTTATTCCAAAATAAGTATTGACTATCAAAATTATACAATTTGAATTTATGATTTAGGCAAAATGTTAAAAATTTAAAAAAACTTATGATTGTATGATGAGAATATGTCAGTAAAATACAACTGTGGCAGTTTATTAAGTTCAAAATTTCATAAAATGGTTGTTGGAATAGAGCCTTCCTTGTCTCTTACCTTTTTGCCTCAATTTAGAAGTAAATCATAATTTTAGTATGTCACCGCTTAAGTAGTGGCTAGCAATAGGCTAAGCATTAGGTAGTCTTCTTCAAAAAATTCATTCATTAAACCTCACTTATTTTTATTGTTTCCAGATAGGTATTTTTATTTGAATTGCGGTTGAGGCTTTTCTTGATATAAACCAACGAGAATAGTTCAGTATTAATTGAGTACATCCTGTGATAATTGGTTGGATTAACAACATGTTGGACGATCATTACAAATATACTAGGTCCTGGCCAGGTTATTATTATTGATGTAATACTCAAGTATATAATTGCCTGTGTTTCACATTATTGTGTGTGTCATCTAATATTGCGTTATGGCTGTGTGATGATTACCTAAATCACTTGTTCTAGTGATTATCCTATCCAGACCACCAGAAAGTGTTTCGATGCTCCTAAAAGAATCTCTCCCACGTTACCTACTGTTATTCCAACAAACACTTGGTCACACTAGTTCTGTTCAGATGCAATCCAACAGATCTACGGTCCTTAGCATTCACCCTGTCATCTCAATTTTATTACGCCCACAGCCAACCAAAATATCACCGCACCGCCTGCAATCTTGTGGAAGCAACTCTTCTGACAGTAACGTATAGCTGGTTGTAGATCTTTACTGCTCATCATATTGGGGTATACTAACATAGCTATCCTACAGCGTCAGGAGATATAGTAACTTGTCTTACTACGAGTATATGGTGTACTGAACCACTCCTGTAACATTTGGCACATATATTACATCGATGGACACGCAGACTAAATGTCAGGATCATCTAGTCTAGTTTGCCAGGAATATGGAGATCGATGTTCACATCCTAATAGGGTGTATTGAGAGTGTTTATTCCTAATTGATTTCCCACTCTCCCTCATAGAAAATGTGGGTACACTTCCTCTAACTTCTACCTTCCTCATTCCTACTCCATTAGCGTAATTAAATGAGAAGGGGCATTATGACGTCATAGAAGAAAACAATGATATTATCTAAAGTCTAAAGATGAGATTTGGTAAAAAATCTAGGTATATTTTCTTATTTTAAAATTGGCGATTTAATAGCGGAAAATTTCATCACAGTCGTACACCAGCAGAGACCTAGCCAGCTACCGACTGGTGTTCCCCCTCCACCCACAGTCGTACATCAGCAGAGACCTAGCCAGCTACCGACTGGTGTTCCCCCTCCACCCACAGTCGTACACCAGCAGAGACCTAGCCAGCTACCGACTGGTGTTCCCCCTCCACCCACAGTCGTACATCAGCAGAGACCTAGCCAGCTACCGACTGGTGTTCCCCCTCCACCCACAGTCGTACACCAGCAGAGACCTAGCCAGCTACCGACTGGTGTTCCCCCTCTACCCACAGTCGTACATCAGCAGAGACCTAGCCAGCTACCGACTGGTGTTCCCCCTCCATCCACAATCACACATTTTACCTAAAACGCGGCCAAAATCCCTAAAACCATATTCATCAAATTAAAAGATAAAACCTGGCTTCAGGAATCGAACAAAGGACCTTTAATTTAATACGGCATAGTCTTTACCACTGAGCTATCCAGGACACGTTGGGTGTCGAGGGTAATTCTTTCATTCATATTTTAAGACAGAGTCTGTGATGGACTTGTGGAAATCATCAGCTACAAATGTGTAATCAATTAAGATCACAAGCTATCAGATAACACAGCCACATTCAACTTGGTAGTTGGCTTTTTGAATATTCTTCAAAGTGAAGAATGACCCTGGTCGCTGGACGATTCCTGGATAACTCAGCGGTCAGAGCGTTAACGTACTAAGCCAAAGTTCCTGGGTTAAATTCCCGTATTCAGCTGTCAATTTTTAATTTAAAGTTTCTGATACTACTCATTCGTGAATCTGAAGAGCTCATCAACCAATTAAAAAGTCTTCCATTATCTTTATTTGTTTTTAAAAACATTCAAAATTGAATAAAACCCGAACCCCTTTATCGGTTCTTTCCAAACTCAATAACTAACATGATTGTACCCTACCCTATTTGTGTGGAAAGTGCCTTTTTGATAGTTTCAAATTTACAAAAGTTAGAGTGAAAATACAATTTCTCATGAAAATTTAAAAATATATATATATATTTTCCTCATTAAACAAATTTTCAAACAAAAGGATCATACTGGAAGGGTATCAGATATTATCAGCTACTTTTTGCAAGTTCCGGTCACCAAAACAACAATCTAATAGCACATTGTAGAAATCTAGGTGAACGGTATGGAATGCCTAACTAAAGATCATTGAAATGCGATAAAGCCGGGATTCAATTAACTTTTAAGAAATCATATTTTCATATGGAATTTGAAAGTATTGAATAGAAAAAAAAAATGGAATTACAGCTAAATTAGAAACATAGCTCCAGGAATAGAATATGTTTTTACAATTGTATTTTCCCAAGTAATACACAAGCTATATTCACTTTAGTGCGGCGCGGGAGTTCAAACGGACACAACGGTCAGTTTTGGACTGAAGTAGAACCTTGAGTAGTTGGAATAACCCATCGGGACTAACGGCATTTTATTCAAGGACTATCTACAAGTGAAACCCCATTAAAAATAAAGTCGGTATTTGAAATTTGAAATTTGAATTTTCGATTTTGATCACATTTACGAGAAAATTCCCCACTGTGCGCCGCTTCCTCATGTTAGATACAGAGACAAGCCTCTCGTGACCATACTCAAGCCACCCTAGTGACCGACTCAAGCCACCCTAGTGACCGACTCAAGCCACCCTAGTGACCGACTCAAGCCACCCTCGTGACCGACTCAAGCCACTGTGGGTGGAAGGTCTAGGAGGACAACCAGTGGCAAGAAGGAGCCGCCTCTAGGCCTTAATTGATCAATTACAAAGCTACAGAACGTGCCATACAAATCTCTATGTAGAACAGTTTGATTCAGTGAGGTAGGATCTGGGAGGACGGGATGGTATGCAGCCATGTTCAGGAGATGTGTCACATGGCGTGCGTCTCTGCCAGGTAGCACAGGCATATTTCTCTGTCTCGTCAGTGGGAAGGAACTGTGGGCTGTTGAGCGATATCCAGGCAGGTTTCTGGCGTTGGGTGGCCCGTCAGACCTGCAAGGGGTTTAGCGGGTGCCTCCAGGCGTTGCTGCTATTGTATCAGTTGATCCACTCGATGATTGTGGCCTCCATTGACCTTTGAAGAGTGTTCAGGATGGTCATGAGATTTAAAGTGACTTGCAGAATGCAATGAATCCTTTGAATTTGGTGATATGAGGCATAGTGAATCTTCATATAAATGTCCCCAAAACTAAGGTGATAGTTTTTGATAAGGACAAATCAGGAAATGATTGTCAGAAACTGTTAGAACAAGTGAATTATTGTGTGTATCTGGGTAGAATGATCTCTAATAATGGAAGGATAGGTCGACAGACGTGTGAATACATCTCAGAGGATGGTTGGATGTAAGTGGAATATTGCAAATAATGAAGTATTGAAAGAGGCAAAGATGGCAGTATATATAAGTGTGTTAACACCAACATTATTTTGTAAATGTGCAATAACATTGGAAGTAAAGCATAAAAAGGAGAAGAGAAGGTAATTATTTTGAAAACCCCTAATATGGGATGTAGGGAACGCGAGAAAAGTTGAATATTTCTCCAGTTTTTATAACAAAACATGTTTTTGGCTCAACAAATCAAATATTCCTCTAGTAAAACACAGAGTTTAATTTTATTCACATGGTGATATCAACAGTTGTTGAATATCCGTCATGAGCATGGAGGCATTAGATGGCAATCTTTTAAACGAATAGAAAAAGTTGTCATTATATTTCAGGACATCCATAACAGATATTCAACAACTGTTGATATCAACACGTGAAAACATGAATCTACATGTTTGTATAGATTTATGATTTATTTTGACCAAAAAAATATTTTTTATATAAAAACTGAAAAAATACTGCCCTAAAATTGCGTTCCCTATACTCCTTCATTAAGCTCTAATTTTGATCTCTCTTTAATTTGCAATAGTAAAAATGTGCCTGTTTTAACTAAATAATAATTAATAATATAATAAATATTTTGCCAAATTAATAGAACATAGAATTAGGGGCTCACATTTTATCTTATTTGTGCTCTATCTATTATAATTTATACACAGAACTAGAAAATGTGTGAACACTCTTGGGCGGACAACCCTTATTTAAAAAAAAAAGAGTCTTGTGTCTTGGGGATATCACGTGATATTTAGTGGCTTTTATAATTTTTATGAAAACATGTTTTTATCAAGTAAAATATTAGATATTAGTTTTCACTATTACCGTTTATGTATTATGTACATCCATTAATAAATCCTAGTAATATAAATAAATAAATGAGCTATTAGAAATACGTTTACAAATGTAAAGCTTTTACTAAAATGATTATAGACCTAAACACTTAGTAAAGTGAATGATTTATTGTTGCTCGGAGATAAATAATCCTACAGGGAAATATAGAAATATCTCAATATAATATACATCATTATTTGAGTCAATGTCTTATCACTTTTGTAAAATCATGTTTGAGGGCATGCAATGCTGAGTAGATCAGTGACCAACAAGTTGTTGATTGTTTTGTTAATGTTTATTTTATCAAAGTTGGAGAGTGAGCAGTGATATTCCCATCCTGGACCACTGCTAAAGTCTTTTAAATTATCTTCCAGTATCGCTTTTGACCGCAAATAACCAACATGACTGCCACTATGCGTGAAGTAGCCAAGCCATGTACATACAGTACATGCTTCTGTAAAACTCATATAATTATTCTTCGAAACTTTAGGAAATCGGTGAAGCGTTTGATTTGGGGCTTGTTTAAAAAAATGCATTACTATTTACTGGAACTAACATCTTGGCCGAGTCAACTTTCATTATCTTGGGCAAATACATTTAAACAAGAGGGAATTGATACTAATAAGTTTTTGGCATTATCATTTTGCACCAATTGTTTAACTTTTTTTAATAACTTTTAAACAAATTAACACTCTCTATTAACTGATCATATTTTTCTCTATTTAAACTTGATATCTCTTCAGTGGATCTTGATTTTTTTAAAGTTGATATTTTACATATTCTAAATTTTTTTCATTCTTCCGGTGTTTAAGTTTTCTTTTTGTTGAACCTTGAGAATTTGGTTTAATGTATTTTGTTTGATGTAGTGAAGTAGGGGATCATTGTCCGACTGTCAACAGCATCAAATACAAGTCAACGCTGTTCTCTGTAACCAGGGCCGACATACAAACAACTGAACCAAATTTTGTTTGTATCAAAATTGGTTCTACTGGGTCATAAAATTACTCATGCATATGTTTTTATTGAGACATGTGAATTTTAAAATACTAACGAATTACAAATACATATATTAAAAGAGGAAAAAATAAATTACTATTTTACTTTCCTTTAAGGGCCCCCATAGTAGTGGGTCGCACCCCCTGCACCATAGGTACACCAGTGGCTACATCCCTAGTGTTCATATTAAATGTCATGTTAGCACCAGGGTTCATGAAATGAAGAACATCTTGAGATAAGGACTCCGTCCACCACACTAATTACTTGTGTTCATAATAGCCAGTGCTAGCTCACTAGGTCTTGCCGTAGGCCTACATTTGGAGAGTGTTTCGTCATTAGATTGTAAAATAGTTATTACTAAGGTTTTATTATTCATAAATTGATAAATTTGGACACCCGTAATATAATGTTTTTATAGTAAGACATCGATGATGTGTCAATTTTAAAGTAAACCTATATATGAGTGTGTGTTCGATGTGACGTCAGAAGATGTAGTTCTCAATGGTAACTGTATTGTTGCAGATCACCAGTGGCGAGGAAAACGGGCGGGGCCGCCCACGGTACCATTCTTTCATCCCCTCACCATCAGCTTCTGCAGCGTCCTCCACAGTGACGGTCCTCACCAGCTCCAACGACAGTACCGGTCTGATACCGCTGTTATCTGCCAGAACAGCACACAGAGCCCGACCTCGCATTCAGAGCCACATCCCCAAAGCTTACCCTCATACCACCATCCAGAGTCCTCCCAACACCAACACCAGCAAACACCGTCTGTACAACAAGACGCTCAAGATGACCGCCAACAGACAGAAGGAGTTGAATATGCTGGTGGCGACACCCCAGGGGCCGGACTTGAAACAGGTCAAGACACCAGAATTTGACCTCGACATACGGACCAATGAAACCATCCAAGACGAGAAGGTCAATGACAACGACAAGGAAGAGGATAGACCTGCTAACAAAGTCACGTTCGTTGGGATTCTACCGCAGGTAAGTGCGTGCATGCGTCACAAGATGGAGTTGAATAGTAGAGACTTGATTGACGTCTGTACAATACACAGGGAATATATTCAATTCGCGCGGAGAAAGACTGGGAAAAGGTTTAGGGAAAGTCACTATATTACCGTCAATGGTAATCTAGTCTAACCTGAAGGTGACGCGACCATCCACTTGGTAGGATTATATTTGGTAGTCCATCAGCAACTAGTTCCACTTATCAAAATTTTATGTCCATATTAGGGACAACCTCCCTATAACATCAGCTAGTATAAATATTTAAAATTTTATTAAAATGTGATCAACGTTAGCCTAGCAAACAATGTTCCGATGGTTATGACCCATTCAATTTCACTTCCATATAAAACAATTGGATGAATTTCAAGCTATGTTTTGCTAACAAAGTATCATTACTACTGGCATGTACCGTACTTCATTTAAAGATAGCTTGGGCTAAAATATGTTAGATGAACAGAAAAAATACGTATTTATATATACTAGTGATTTAGGTGATTGTCAAATTGAGTCGGAGCGTTTTAATGTAGTTTACAAAACATCGGCCTACTTTGTAGACATTTTTCACATAATCTACCTCTATTACGATATTTGTTTCTATGGTAGGACACATTTACCATTAACAACCAAACTTTGATAAGCGTGAACCAATTTAAACAGCGAGAATTGTGTTTGGTCCTAGTTCACGTGCACGTGAACAAGCTCATTTAAATCGCGCTAATTAAATATGTATTGTTATTTGAGTCGAAATACGTAGGCATTTATTTCTTTCAACAAAATGGTACTTCCCTGTTGAAAATGAGCCAGTCTAGTGGTGTTGATAAGTGCAGCTTGATATGTTGCACATGACGCGCCATGAAGAGTATCCTACAGTTCCTCGGAATGTAACACTTATCAATAAAGATGCTATAAAGGAATAATTTTGTGTATATTTAGCTTGAACGAGGTATATCTTTTTGAAATTTTTATATTATTAATTCAGTACTTTAGGCCTTTAGAAAATAGTAATAATAGGTCTAGTATGTATTTTCCCTGTGCCAAGTCTTACTACCCGTCCAGGCTATCCGCATATTTATAATAATGTGGCAATATAATTTATAATAAGTGTTTGGAGTGTAAAACTATGTAAGCAATTCTACTTGAAAACACCCACTCAAGGTTCCTACTCCCAGCAAACCAAGACTAGACTGGCACCATAGACTGCGTGCACACATGTGTTCACATGCTGTTGCTTTTTACAATCACTGCTGTTCTTGTTGTTCCTCTTTGTTGAGTATGTTGATGTTGAGCAACACGTACCACGGCTGGTTTCTGACGTCCTCCGACTAACTACCCAGTCTGTCAGTATGTAAACGCCGTAAACCGCATGAACACTGTATATATTGACGTTCCAGTGTACGTACAGGACCTAAACGGACAAAGTGGTAAAGGGAATTGTTCTGTAAAGTCAAGTCAGGCACTGCGGGAAGATCCTTGACCTGAAAGACGGTAAGCAGTATTCAAGATAGACCAAACCCCGAGATAGTTTCTCACCAAATTGTTTCATAGAATCTCGGTGACGTACGATAAAGGTCCCTGGATATTCTTCAAATTACTCTTAAGAATGCTAATCAATTGTTTGACTTGTTATTCAAGATACGTATGGATGGTTTTGAAATGTTCAACAGTCCACACCAAGAAGACGTTTGAAGAGAGAGTATTGTAATGATGATCAATGTCCACACCCGCCTCGGTGGCGTAGTTGGCTAACGCGCCAGTCATGTTGAGTTAGACCACCGAGGACGGGGAGATCGAGGTTCGAATTTCGGTTGGCTGAACTGGGAGGGGTTTTTCCTAAATGGTTTAACACTCTCCCTCAACGCAAACGAGGGTGCACTCTCTTCAAATATAACCTAAGTGTGTGTGTGTGTCCATATAAAGCCAAGGCACTTCTAGAGCTGGAAAACTGAAATCTGGGAGGATGGTGGAAGGATTGCCCTATCCAACCAGACAAATCTAAATATGTGAAATGTTAAGATGGAACTCTAGAAATGGGGACCTATCATTAAAAAACTTATTATATGAGATAGAAAATTAAAATTTTGCAGACAAATAGAGAGACAACTACAGATGACCAAATAAATCTTGAAATATACAATTTCTAATAGTGAGTTGGAGAAATGCGGGTGGGGGTTAAATATTTCCAAAACCAATGGAAATAACTTCTTTTTTTGAGTCTGGCATTACTGACCGGGGATAAGAGCGGGGACATGACATGTATGTAGACTATTAGCCTCTCTGGTGACAGAACGTTGTCCAGGGTACAACATAGGAGGTTGTCTGTATGTATACTATTAGCCTCTCTGGTGACAGAACGTTACCCAGGGTACAACATAGGAGGTTGTCTGTATGTAGACTATTAGCCTCTCTGGTGACAGAACGTTGTCCAGGGTACAACATAGGAGGTTGTCTGTATGTAGACTATTAGCCTCTCTGGTGACAGAACGTTGTCCAGGGTACAACATAGGAGGTTGTCTGTATGTAGACTATTAGCCTCTCTGGTGACAGAACGTTGTCCAGGGTACAACATAGGAGGTTGTCTGTATGTAGACTATTAGCCTCTCTGGTGACAGAACGTTGTCCAGGGTACAACATAGGAGGTTGTCTGTATGTAGACTATTAGCCTCTCTGGTGACAGAACGTTGTCCAGGGTACAACATAGGAGGTTGTCTGTATGTAGACTATTAGCCTCTCTGGTGACAGAACGTTGTCCAGGGTACAACATAGGAGGTTGTCTGTATGTAGACTATTAGCCTCTCTGGTGACAGAACGTTGTCCAGGGTACAACATAGGAGGTTGTCTGTATGTAGACTATTAGCCTCTCTGGTGACAGAACGTTGTCCAGGGTACAACATAGGAGGTTGTCTGTATGTAGACTATTAGCCTCTCTGGTGACAGAACGTTGTCCAGGGTACAACATAGGAGGTTGTCTGTATGTAGACTATTAGCCTCTCTGGTGACAGAACGTTGTCCAGGGTACAACATAGGAGGTTGTCTGTATGTAGACTATTAGCCTCTCTGGTGACAGAACGTTGTCCAGGGTACAACATAGGAGGTTGTCTGTATGTAGACTATTAGCCTCTCTGGTGACAGAACGTTGTCCAGGGTACAACATAGGAGGTTGTCTGTATGTAGACTATTAGCCTCTCTGGTGACAGAACGTTGTCCAGGGTACAACATAGGAGGTTGTCTGTATGTAGACTATTAGCCTCTCTGGTGACAGAACGTTGTCCAGGGTACAACATAGGAGGTTGTCTGTATGTAGACTATTAGCCTCTCTGGTGACAGAACGTTGTCCAGGGTACAACATAGGAGGTTGTCTGTATGTAGACTATTAGCCTCTCTGGTGACAGAACGTTGTCCAGGGTACAACATAGGAGGTTGTCTGTATGTAGACTATTAGCCTCTCTGGTGACAGAACGTTGTCCAGGGTACAACATAGGAGGTTGTCTGTATGTAGACTATTAGCCTCTCTGGTGACAGAACGTTGTCCAGGGTACAACATAGGAGGTTGTCTGTATGTAGACTATTAGCCTCTCTGGTGACAGAACGTTGTCCAGGGTACAACATAGGAGGTTGTCTGTATGTAGACTATTAGCCTCTCTGGTGACAGAACGTTGTCCAGGGTACAACATAGGAGGTTGTCTGTATGTAGACTATTAGCCTCTCTGGTGACAGAACGTTGTCCAGGGTACAACATAGGAGGTTGTCTGTATGTAGACTATTAGCCTCTCTGGTGACAGAACGTTGTCCAGGGTACAACATAGGAGGTTGTCTGTATGTAGACTATTAGCCTCTCTGGTGACAGAACGTTGTCCAGGGTACAACATAGGAGGTTGTCTGTATGTAGACTATTAGCCTCTCTGGTGACAGAACGTTGTCCAGGGTACAACATAGGAGGTTGTCTGTATGTAGACTATTAGCCTCTCTAGTGACAGAACGTTGTCCAGGGTACAACATAGGAGGTTGTCTGTATGTAGACTATTAGCCTCTCTGGTGACAGAACGTTGTCCAGGGTACAACATAGGAGGTTGTCTGTATGTAGACTATTAGCCTCTCTGGTGACAGAACGTGGTCCAGGGTACAACACAGAAGGTTGTCTACACGTAGACTATTAGCCTCTCTGGTGACAGAACGTTGTCAAGGGTACACTATAGGAGGCTGTCTACATGAATCCACAATGAGATGATGTGATGAGAGTGAATATGGAGGTGTGGGAGTCTTCCTTATTGGTGTGGAATAGAATTGAAATTTGGCAAATTGGTAAAAAGATCATCTCAAATATTATAAGAGTTGGAACGTTTGGAATCTCAAAATAGGGGTCCAAGAAATAGATCAAAGGTGGAATGGTGGGGGGAAAACACCTCATATTTTAGTTTGGTAGTACCTATAGGCAGAAAAATAACCTAAAATTAAAAACAAAACAAAAAGTAAAGACTTTATTATAGGGTATCCATAGCGTTGCAATTACATAGATAAATATTGAAGGATAAATAAGAGCTTATCTAGCAGTGACATAACAATTTAAATAAACAAATTCTGGGGACATAGTTCTTTGAGAAACCCTGATGCTTGTTTGATTATGTCTCCATAGTAGTCTATTATATCATTTACGCTCTTTGGAGAACCACTATGCTCTTTTTTCTTAAATGTTCCTGTAACAATGTATATTACTTATTTTGACTTATTTTATGTCCGTCCTTAGACAAGAATCGCGTTTTCATTGGATCGGGATTGCTTGTACACTTAATTTTAGGGCTAGGTAAGATTTTTTTCAAATCTATAATTTTTTATGATTTGTTTACTGTGATAATTGTTTTGGGATTGCCATGGTTAGTCCAAGTTTTTACATGGATGAGCTTTAAAAATGTCGGTAGCTGGATGTTGAACGTCATAATTTTATACTGTTTTGATGTGGTTTATCCGTGTGAAGAACGGCTCAAACTGCTAGTACATAAATATATATATATAAATTATAATATAATGTAATAACGTATGTGGGATTGTGTCGTATCATTTACTTCAATATAGAATATAGAATCAGGCCGATTGGTCGCTAATCAACACTTACACTAGTTTTTAGGTAGAGAGTGAATTGTCGACATGGCTAACATCACCATCAATTGTAGGTAAATGAATCCCGATCATTTTGAATGGTGACTTGCACTGACCTTGAGATCTGCAGTAGTTCCTCTGGTATCATCCAAGGTGAACAAATAGCAACACACGATTGACAAACGCCAAACAGAGTTAAAACCCATTGACCTGATTGTAATACTCTATCAATCTCGCTTGATGTTCACGAGTGAAACTCTGACGTCATGACAACGCCTTTATGACGCAATAGAGAGAAACATACATTAACAGTACTGTGTGTTCACGCTAGACTCATCATTCAGGAACTAATTAGTAATTACTTTGGTAAAAATTTAGTCCATGAGGAGTCCACGGGAAAAGGGGGACGTTATATTTGTAGTTTTCCGGAAAATGAGTTTCTAACATTCAATCTAATGCTACTACTTTAACTAATTTTATATCGTAATGAAATTTGCTTATCTTTTGTATTATTGTGCTGTGCAGCTGGTAAAACATTTTAACATAAATTTAAAATTGTACTTCATTAATATATATATATATATTAGTTTAATTCATTAAAAACTAAGTATTTCCTTAAAAAATACACTGTAATAATAACATTTATTTTATAAAAACTAGTTTCTAAATACACAAAAAACTACTGGAATCTAAAAACACTTATAAACCAAAAAATATATATTTAATAAAAAAAGATAAATAATCTAATGAGAAAACTTTTAAGTTGTCCTTGATATCATCACTGTTTTCTTATTTTTCTTCCTTATAAAATATTCCGCTTACTAGCTTTTTGTATTTTAGCCACATTTGGAAATACTAATTCTTTTTTTTTTTGCAATCTTTCTTCTTATATTTTTCTCCTGGAGCCATGTTTGGAAGCTGAGAATAGAATGTTCTGGCTTCCTCCCCACAGAGTTTCTTTGTTTGTTGAAGGTCTTTGAAATTTTCGTAAGGAAATGTCAGGGCATCTGTTAAAAATAACTGTGCGTAATTTATGGTAAATATCAATTTTTATATAAATATTTTCTTTAAGTTAGATTAGGTTAGGTTAGGCTACGTTAGGTTAGCTTAGTCTAGTTTATGTTACTTACTGGGGTAAGAAAAACTACCACAAGAACAATAATTCAATGTCTTATTACCGTATGTTTTAATTAATCCATTGATAATATCACTCACCTTGGTATGCGGGCGCACTCAATTTGTGGAATAGGGTATACCTGTCAACCGGTCAACACGAATTGTGGAACAACCTGTAATCCCATTCAACCACTAACCTAACCTAGCCTAGGATTACCTAACCTAACCTAATCTAACCTAACCTAATCTAACCTAACCTAATCTAACCTAACCTAACCTAACCTAATTTAACCTAACTAACCTGATCCAACCTAACCTAATCTAACCTAATTTAACCTAACCTAGCCTAACCTAACCTCCATGTTCCATTCTGAACAAAGTCATTATGAATTTAATTTTTACTCCGCAGTTCGTGTGCACCCGTATTAGTTGCTCCGCAATTCGTGTGCACTATGGTATGCAATCTCAGGGAGGATAAAGTCTCCTTGTCGTAGTTTGGGACCATCGGATGGTGGACGTGATTCTGGCTCGTTGACCATATGACCATCCCAACTTCCATGGTATTTCAACCTGTATTGCAACATGCGTGGGTGTTCATTCAAAGCAATTAATTCTCTTACTGGCCTGGACTTAAATGGGTTTTTCTTGAAGAAGTAGTGTAGATCCAGATAGTCACTCTATTTACGAACCAACTGTCTGCCAACCTCATTGGTACATGAAAAGGCGTTGGCTTTGCTCGAGCCACCTAGAATTCTTCAATCCACTCTGTAGGGAATTCAATCCACTTGTTTTGGTTAACACAAGCCATATTCCTGTCACACTCTAGGTATGAGTGCCCTCGGATTGGAAAGTTCATTTTAACCTTTTCCAATCGTTTAGTATGGTGAACAATGTAGTTAACAAGCCGGAAAAGTGTCCAATTCTTGTTCTGCCCACCACACGAATCACAAAAAATATCTTTCCCTGCAGGGTCAAGCTGAACTATAACAAAATAAAAAAGAAAGGAAGACACTTCATCAGCTCCCTTGCGAGCAACAGTCTCATCATAGGCATAAAAGAATGATTCACCTGTGGAGAGTACATGGATGTTGAACATACACACTGTCAATTGACGTTTATAATACACGTCGTTTGTGGTGATATTAGGTACAGGTAGATTCTTTTGGAAGTCCATTGTAATAGACTTGAGAAATGGAGATTTTTGGCTATTCAACCGCGATAAACGCTTTCGAACGTAAAACATATTGGTTTTCATCAGGTGCAGTTTATTTTCTACAGACTGCTTATGCAATTTCCTCTCAGCTTCTCGTTTCTCATTGCTATCATCAGGATACTTTTTAAGTCCATGTTCAATTGCACGTACTTCAGCAGCATAAAGGTCACACGATCTACAGGTGTCCTGTCTTGGATAACCAAAACTAACGTTAAAATTTTCGTTGAAGGCTTTTCGATATTTTTCATACGAAACTTTATTTTCCGGGTACTTCTCTTTGTACGGATTATACATTTTCGTAATATTCAATTCCTGAGGCAAATAGATTCTCTTTGAGTCTTTAAGACTGTAATGACTCATTTATCCTTTAAAGGATCCAATGTGGGTGCAAATAGCATCAAAAGTCTCTTTAGACAAGCGATTTTTTCGGTTTGTAAGATGACCACGACCATCTTTGGGCTGGCCACCTCTTTTAATGTAACGTTGAATAAACTAAACTTTCTTTTTAGAAATTCCATAGCGAGAATAAAACAGTTTGTAGCACACACACATGGACCTCCACAATACCTACTTGTCTTTTCACACGCACACGGTATGAATATGAACACTCATGAAGTATTGCATTTTCTTCAGCGTGCCTAGGCCTACGTTGGGAAATAAATAACTGTTCTGTTCACTTACTGACATTTTATTGAAATGTACTATTATAGACTTTCGGTACCTTTCACGCACATTTTGAAAACATTTCAAGCTTACACATTTACATTTACATTTGATGAGTGTATGATGTAAGAAGCTTCTTTTTGATATCACTCATTCTGCCGGTTATTTTACGTTTCTTTGTTGTTCACTTCTCCCCATTGCCTCTTCCCTTGTTTATTCACTTTAAAAAGAAACCACTAAATACTCACAACAAGAAAACGAAACCTCACTAGCCAACTCAAAAGACAAACAAGAAGTGAAAGTTAAACACAAAAGTGTTGCGAAGCTTACATTCCCCTTTATTTCACTGTTCCATATTAAGCGTCCTCTTTTCCCCCGTGTTGAATGTACTTTAAAACCTCAATAAAACCTTGACCACACCCTTTCTTGAAATGGAATCTAGTTTGAAAAAAAAAAAGAGCTTGTTTAAAAGTATATGACAGCGTGCCAATCTCAAAAATGGAAATAAATTGTCAAGTTTGGGAATCACTGGAGTAATTAATTAAACCCCTTTCTTCAAGAATGTCAACAGACTACATTCTATCGTCAGTCGTCCATGGTAATAAACTTGTCAAATGTTTCAAAATGTTTCTAGATCAATTTTCTTCTATTCATTCATAAATCAAGTCTTTTAAGTTATTAGATTCATATCTTGAGCTCTTGGATGTGTTGAAATAATAAACAAATGTAAACACAATCGAGTATAATACCGGCTAGCAGTAGCTCTAATACTGGCAGGGCAGACAATTATCATCAAAACTGAAAGTGCTTAGTGGGCCTCATTTCACAAAATTCAATATTTTAACCATCTCAAGTAAAAAAAATCTCTGATTTTAAATAATTTTTATTACATAAAAAGAATTAAGCTTTTATAAAATGCTAAGCCTTGCTTTCTATTTGTTGTCAGAAATTTGATTTTTTTTTAACCTATGTGTGAATAGTTGGGCTTTAAATCCACTGTTGTAGTCAATATTATTGATGGCGGTTGTCCGTAAGCAATGATATATCTGATGATAGTTGTTCTTTTTTGTCAAGAGAAAACAGTTCATATGCTCGTATGCTGACAATCATTGCAAATATTTAGTGCGCAAATTTAACCATTTTTTATAGATCTGTCTCTGGCGGTTAACTAACAAATACTCAGTACACTAACTTCTCATGCTATATTTCCCCAAATAATGGCTAATTTCTAAATGTAGTAATTCCCCAAATGATGCATGTCTAAGGAATGTATCGAAAGTTCCACTTGCTCCTTATAGAATTATGAACATGTCTGAACTATTTGAGAGCATTACTGACGGCTATTCGTCTCATTACGTAAGTTATCCTAGGAGCCTAGGTCAATATTTCAAGGTTCAACCTAATTTCTACAAGATTGTCATTTACCCGCGCTACGATGTTATTATCTCCATTGTCCACTTTCTGTAACAAACCATCAAGATGGACGATTACGAGCAAATAGGAAAAAAGGACAATTATCTTGGACTCATTAAAACAGGTCTCGAAAATACTAAAGGACATATCTTTGAGTTCATGCTCAGCACGTTCCAGGGGTAGCCACAAATTAGGGTTAAGGAGGAGGCACAATCTAGATATAATGTACACACACTTTGTTGAGCTCTTCCAAACCCTCTCTCTCACTCCCCGTTCAGGCTGTACGTGTATGGAAACCATTTAAAAAAAAAATCTCAGTACGTCCAGCTGGGATTCGAACTCTTATCTACCACCAGCTACCAGCCTATTCGAGACTAATGCCTTGGTCTGCATTTTCACTGATGTGGGTCCCACGCTTTGTTGCCTGTTCTGGGTCATATTGGCTTATGTTAGTTACTTCTACGACAAGGGAAGTAGTTTCCACTTTGTCGGTAAACAAACTCATAACCCTTCTGCATTATGGAGACGTATTGCCGACTGAACTTTAGCCAATATGTCGGTTGAATAGCCTTTTGATCCATCTTAAAAGTAGCTAGAGTAAGTTTTTCCTCCAAGCATGTTTGTATTTGTTCTTCAGTTTTCCAAATAGACAGCAGGTGTCAAGTTTGGCAGCTGGAGCTAAATAGATAACCTATCGTCAATGCTCAATATGCTGTAAAGCGGGTTTCAGGTGCGAATATGGTACAATATTTCCCTCCGGAGAAAAATGAATCATCCTCCCACTTACATGATGTAGCGTCTAGGAGGTACCCTCCCATTTCTGAACTAGACCTTAGGCCCACATACTGATCAGAATAACATTTTGGGAACTAGAATATAATTAATACTTGTTGTCGTAAGACCAGGGTCTTGGTAAATATCCAATGTTCATGGATAGCTAGTATGGACGTATTGGCCTAAAGTTAGTTGGTTTGTATGTTGTGTGCTGATATCATTCGCTGGTTTGAAAAGGACACGTGAAATACTTTCTCCCAAAAACAATTTAAATATTTTAAAACTTTTTTTGGAATAAAACTTGAATTAAAAATCCGGGTTGTTTTAAGCTCAACACGATTCAGCGTACTTCAGTTCAGTTACTAGCTCATCAGTCTTCTGACTTCAGTTCAGTTACTAGCTCATCAGTCTTCTGACTTCAGTTCAGTTACTAGCTCATCAGTCTTCTGACCTAATTTCAGTTACTATATCGTCTGTTTTATGATCTCAGCATCCTGAAGTCGATTGCAGAATAGAACTCTAATGGCAAACTTTCAATTTAGGTGGGCTCCCTATTTCTAGGTAGGCTCCCTATTTATAAGTAATAAAATAGTGGTATGGGCTAATGTCTTATCCTTTGTTCTAGAAATGAGGAGCCAGTAATACTTTATACTGTTTAAATTGAAAAATGACACCTGAATACGGGTATCGAACCCGGGACCCAAGGCCGTAGCCAGCCAATAATTTCAGGGGGGGTTCAGTGGGCCCATCCCCCAATTGATGGAGGCTAGAAAAAATTATAAATAAAAAACTGTTCTAGAAACTATCTGAAGTGTTTTTTTTTATGGCAACACTACCCCCTAACTATCGGAGGCTAGGACAAATTCTACTTACTAAACGACTCTAAAATCTCTCCAAAGTGTTTTTTATGGTAACATAGCCCATCAACTGCCGAAGGCTAGGACAAATTCCAGATATTAAACAGCTCTAGAAGTTCTTTAAAGTGTTTCTTTATGGCAACATAACCCCCTAACCACCGAAAAATAGGAACAATTCTAGATATTAAACACCTCTGGAAGCTCTCTGAAGTGCTTCAGCACATCACAGCCCCCAAATTTGTACTTGTNAACCCCCCCCCCCCTGACTACGGCCTTGCCGGGACCTTTGGTTTATTGTGCCAATACTCTTAACACTGAGTTAGTCAAGAGTCGTCTCGTTTTTAGGGTCATTCCTCACTCATATATCAAGACAGAGTCTGTGATGGACGTGTGTGAATCATCAGTTACATATGAGCAGTTAAATAACATCACGAGCTATTAGATTAAAGGGAGGGTTCTGTGCTGCCAATAGTATAATGACAATTTTATGAATGCGCATATCATGATGGATTAAATATTATCATTGTTAATTATGGTTATAGAAAATTATATTTGCAAGTAGATGCGGCTATAACCGTATTTAACAACTATGATAGCTTGGTTATTTAATCCAACACATTAATACTTTGTTAAAGCGCTGAGCACGAGACGGTCCAAGGCTTGTCTTGCTATCTCTTAGGACTGGGGAGATCCCATTTTCAATCGTCGGATAACTCAAGACACTAGCCAATAGGATATAGGCCCTTCCCCGTGGTCAACGGCTGGAGTTATCGGCCACATTCTAACGAGCCTATGGTTCGTTTCTGCGTAGTACTGACAAACATCTTACCTATTGGTACATTGGATCATCTTATTCAAATAGTACATTCCCACGCCCTTGGGTTGGCTGTGTTATATCAGCTGGAACCAACAACTTTAAGTTAGTTCTGATATAATGTATGTGTTTATAAAGTAGACATTAAATTCCATTATAAGCATTGTAAATATTTTGTAGTAGTCAGAGCCAGTTTGCAAGAAAGACGCATTCATCTGGGATATTTCCTATCATCTTCATCAATAGACTAGAAACGTAGAAAACGACTTCAAACTGATCGTCGTAATATAATTATGAATAATGCCCCTTTAGAGGATATTAAGAATTGAGACCCAAATTAACCATGAACCCAGGACACGAACAATGAGGAATAACCCAGGAATTAGTTGTCGCTAGACCACTTTATTGAGAAATATAGCTAGGAGTAATTATTCCAGAGGAGGATTTACGTCACCAGGCACCGCTTGGTGTCCGAAACAAACTAATTAAAGAACACTTGGAAATAAAACACGTTTCGCTCGTCTCATTAAGGCGAGCTCCTTCTATTATACTGATATCAATCTGTGCGTGCTCAATAGAAACCGCAGACATCTCTCTGCAAACTGGTCACACTCTTGGAGACAAAGGAGGAGGGAGGGAGTATTATCTCATCACACTCTTGGAGACAAAGGAGGAGGGAGGGAGATTATCTCGTCACACTCTTGGAGACAAAGGAGGAGGGGATTATCTCGTCACACTCTTGGCTACAGGATTGGGATCTACAGTTAGTTCACTCACATGATCACTGAGATATACAGTTAGTTCACTCACATGATCACTGAGCTATACAGTTAGTTCACTCACATGATCACTGAGATATACAGTTAGTTCACTCACATGATCACTGAGATATACAGTTAACTAACAATATGCAGAGGAAATAATTGGGGACCCGTTGTTGATCTATTTCGTCTAAATCCACACTGATAATCCCCAACTATTTCCTCTGCAAATGGCGTCAATATCATTACAATTTTATAGCATGTTGTACCTCTCAAGTTATTACACTCGGTTTGAGCTCCTTTTTTAAAATTGGTATTATATTACTTTCCCTCCATTGTGGTAATACCTCATGGTTCCAAATAGAACCTGCTCTGGGACTACGATTAAGACAGTAAACTATTTTAATTTTGGACATTTTATGCTGCGGTGATATTCACCACAAGAGTGAAAACATTTAAAATTAAACCATAAATTTAAACGGTAGGATTACAAAACTTGGTTCTTAAAACTCAGCGTAAAGTTCAGCATAAAGTTCAGCCTAGAAAATTTGTCTTGCTTATAAAAACGTAGGGTTTATATAAAACTAAATGCTACAAATTATTACTATAAATATTTTAAAATGTTGGTCTGATGTAACAAAATTTTTATGAAGTTTATTAAATCCAACAAATTTGGATAAAATTATTCGGAACAAATTGCTATCAACAAAATGTGATTATTATTTTCTATGAGATTTCTACTGATTGGATCAAAAGTTGACAGCATTTGGTACAAGGTTGAATTATAATGTTTGGCATCCAAATGACAACACCAAGCAATGCCAATTCCCTAGTTGATAAAATAGATGTCACTTCAGGAGAGTAAAAGGCTTAAATGAAAAATTCTTGTGAATATGTGGTTGAAAAAATTCAAAACTTTGAAAAAAATTTCAACCTATTTCGAATAAATTTGCTATTTTCATGACACACATTTAGGGATGAATTGTGATTTATTTATTCATTCATTTGGTCCAACAAAGAAATAATTCATTGACATATTTTCACCATTGGTTTGAATAGTTAAATAAATTCACATCGAATGCATTGAATAACATTTATAAAAATGTAATGTTGATGATACATGATACTACTGAGCAAATTATTAAATTGGAATACAAGATGTATAATCATTGCTCGCTGGATTTACCATAAACACGAGGATGATCTGATGAACAAATTCAAAGGACTCTAATGAGGTCAAGGTAATTATAAACTACTGCAGAAGGTAAGTGGAGGAGGCCGGATAAAGCGATATTGAAGCAAATGATACGAGCAGTTGTAGCGAAAAGGATTTTCAACAGGAAAACTGTCTCAACACTCACAGGAAGTGAATGTTTGGAAAAAGGACGTGAGGAATTAGTTAGAAGAACAGATACTGTAGACTAATACATTGATACAGAGCTAGGAGAATCATTACTGTAGACTAATACATTGATACAGATCTTATGTTCCACAAAGTAAGATATAATCTATTCTCGATGTGGGTTATTGCCACCAGGGATCTTGGTTGTTCTCACACACACCCAGCATTGTGAAATCTATCTACAGCCACATTATGTCTGCTGGTACCTCACACTCGTTTTTACGGAGGAGTGGCGTTTATTTTATTTTTTTTCAAATTCAATGTCATCATCTCCTAATCTAAGTTCAGTTACTTCGATGATACTCGCAGTGGGGTTGGAACACGAAAAGGCGTTATATTTGCATTAAATCTGGTCCCCATTGTTGAAGGGGTGTGGTTCTAATCCCTGCCAGGTGCACTGGGCGTGGTTTTCAACTTGAAATTCACTGTCTCGTCTATACCAATTAAATTAAGCCAATCGAGTGACTAAAAAACCTTTTTTGAACGTACTCATTTGAAAAACTAGCTTTTAGATAAGGCTTGATAAAAATGTTCCTTCTTGCGGAGTGTTAAAGCAGTCCAAAGCCAATAGATATAACTCAGATCAAAGTTAATATAACAAGCCATTTGGCGAGTAACTAACTAAGTAGTAGTTAGGTAGAACCACAAAATGATCAGTGATTTATGTCTTACGTTTATTAGCCTTACTAGTCTCAGAAAGCAAGTATATAGTTTACTATCGGCTGACAAACTTCTAAACAACAAATAACAAAGACATTCATAAAACGTACACTATATTTGGTCAATTCCCACAATATTAAATGAAATATTATAGGGTAAACTTTGAGCTGGCTAGGTTCCAACACAAGGGTAGCAAGGCATTATGAAAATGTCATCGAAAGAGTTCAAAAAGAACATACGGTCAAACAACTTAGTGGGCATTTTAGATTGTTGATTCAACACATAGGTAGGATTCATCCTCAAAACTGATAATTAGTTTAATTCTATAGTTCCCAGCAAGTTCTAGTATTCCAATATATTAATATGTTACTAACTTTTAATCCTTTATCACATTTGAATAATAGTCACCAAGCTAATTTACTTAAAACATTTAGAAATAATTTCTTTGGTTATATTATTAGAATAAAAACTAATAAATGTGTTAGATGATAAGATAAATTAAATTAATTTAAACTAAATGGATGTGGATCTGACTTAGGGAAAGGATATAAATCTGACATTTTTTCTATTCTACTGATAGTCGGCGTGTTTTATTGGGGTATTTCAGGCACCTTTACAAGTCTGACAATTGCCACATGCCACCTCCTGATTAAAGGATCATTCATAATACGTCAATAAGATTGGACACTTTCAAAACTGATTGTGAGTAACGATTAGTCGGCCCCGTAGCCCGAACGTGGAACTTGGAACATGGCTCGTAGCTCCATAAGGAGAATAGTTGCTCATATTTGATCGAAGGGAAGGTGAAACGACTTAAAGATGTCTTGAATGTTTGTTTTTTAGCGAACCTGCTGCATTTCAGTGTGATATTGCAAGAGTTCAAGGCGTACCATTACGCCAATATGAACAACGAGCACATTTATGGCATTCTGAATGAATGCTGTCCACATTAAACAAATAACTATGTATTTTCAGAGAGAACTCGCTATTATGCACAAGGACATTGGATATCTGGGTCAGAAACTATCACCTTTTTATGTGTTTATTACACGGTACAATCGTTTGTAGTTTGTAGGGGAGTGGAGGGAGTCAAGATAGAGGGTATATAGCATTGCTGTATTTCAGTGTTTGTAGAGAGTCAAGATAGAGGAAACTTAGCATGGCTGTATTTCAGTGTTTGTAGGGAGTCAAGCTAGAGGAAACTTAACATTGCTGTATTTCAGTGTTTGTAGAGAGTCAAGCTAGAGGGTACATAGCATTGCTGTATTTCAGTGTTTGTAGAGAGTCAAGCTAGAGGAAACTTAGCATGGCTGTATTTAAAGTACAATTAGCTGTAAACCCAAAGTTTGTGGGGGTCAGGGGGGGTTTGTTCCAATTCTCAACTCTTGTGTAGTGTCTGTCTGTTCCACGAAGTGTACGAGGAGTGTGAGGGGGTTCTCACTACACGTGTTTGAAATTTGTAAGTAGACCTTAGTGGGGCCGTGACGGTGAGCCACTGGAGGGGGTATTAATATAGCATAGTTAAACGAAGGACAATAAAACATTCCAAGCTGGGACTGGTTGTGAAACACTACACCGCATAAAAATATAAGTATGGCCACGTAGCCCGAGGACCATATTTGCTGTTCGCCATTTGAACGAGTGTGTGTTGCTCCGGCTGTGATACTTGGATTATTCGCGACCGCTGGTTCGACCGCATCGTGAAACCATCGCACTCTTTTGATTACTTTTTTTTTAAATTGATCACACGATTTCTTGAAAGGGTCAAAATATAAAACTAGACAAATAATAATATTTTGAACCAAAACATTGTGAAACATCTAAAAAATCTCTTCTGACACGAGTTTTAAATAAATGATCAGGACAGCGATTAGATTCTTTGACACTCGTTAATTCTCGAGAAACATTGCCCACAAATTTGATTTACAAATCGATAGAGTAACATCTAGATGAATGTGTCAGTGAAATAAAAAGCCATTGATCTAGTTTTGGTCGATAAGTTTGTGGTTTGAACGGTCCCGTGCAGAGACGTGAGACAACATGGTGAAGATATTGATGAGAGCTGACACTCATGTCAACATCAATGTATCTGGAAACGAACCCAGGGCGAAATGCACATGGAGTCAGGTAAGATGGTGCAATCTACAGTGGTTGAACCATTCAATACAACTCTTAATATCTCGATTATCATTCTAGCAGGATTGTGTAAAACATTACTTTTTGGAAACTAGGTTGAAACAAGTGTTAGTTTCCAGCACATATTACTACCATTGAGAGGGTATCGAGTTTAGAGGTAATCCGTGTGAAGGGAACGAGGGAGACCATTTAGTTAGTCCACACAATCTTGCCGACATGTATAAACTTGAGTGAGCTATTTCTAATTCACGTTCAACTTGTGGCAGATTCCATGAGGTCAGCTCTCCAATACAATCCTGACTTTGTGCATAGGGGGGGATTTTGCCAGATGTCATATTAAATGTAGACTTGCCATCACCTATCCAGGCGAATGGTGATGAAACTCAATTAGGTTTAAGTTTCGTCTAGTCCCACAGAAGTGTTAAACTATCTTAATAAATCAAGCAACTATCTTAATTATGTGCTAAAGTGAATATTATTTCTAAAACACAATTTTAAGATTGGATTTTTTTAAATCCAAGATAGATTGTAAACGCTTATAAATAATTTGAATGCATACTTTGATTTCTATTTTATCTTAAATAGTTTCCCCACGTGATAGATTACGTATGTTCTGATAATGGTCATATTCCTAGTTAGAATTTAAATATGGAGCTATTGGAATTTCATGGCAAGTATATGACTATTGTGCTTGGCTCTCAACTCTGGCAAACACGTGATATTCTATTAGAGATAGTTGTGTTTGTTGACGACAATATATTAACCTGTGATCACTCTAATGAAATGTTATCCAAGTGACATAAAGAATAACAATCCTTTGGACTTCTCTATCTATATATTGCTCCACAAATATAGCTATCGTGCACATTATTTACCACCAATTCTGGTTCCTAGTTTTAACCTCATCCAATATCACTTTCTAGTTTAACAGAAACATTGATTGTAACTAGTTCTTTGTGCTTCAGTACTTATCTTCCCAGGCCACTTTACAATTAAAAGTAACTACTATCATATGAGTAACATTAGAACAGTTCAAACTGTTGGACTGACTGGTGCTCATTTAAACTTTTAATAAATAGGAATCATTTTTTCAAAACAAATTTTACATTAAATTGTTCTTGTTTTCATATGGAATTATCAAAATAAAATTTGTGTATTTTATTTCCAAAGCTCTAATATGTACAGTACTTTGATAACGTTTGTATTTACTTAATTTCATGGGTGTGTGAAGTTTGGAAATATCCAAGTCGAAGTCAAAGATCAAATCTTTGACTTTGATCTTTGACTATCACAAAATCCTTCGCATCTTGGAAACATTTCAAACGAAGAAGGAAATTTCAATATATTATGAAGATAGAATGAAATCTCCCTTAACCTTTATCCATTAAAATCTCTGAATAGCGGACAAAAATTGAAAACACAAGTCCATATACAGTATTTTGCTGTAAAGTGTAAGCAGTCCTGCCTTCCTTCTCTAGGGACAGTTTATAAAACAGCCTCTATAGTAATGACTATGGTACTTCACAGTCTTACTTTCCTCCCCTTGCAAGCCATCAGCGGGAGATGTTCCAGCAATTTAGTGTGTGCTCGTGCACACATATACAATACAGAAGGCCCAATGTTCATTTTTAATTTTATTTACAGATTCTGTGTATAATGTGATTCTATACAGTTAGCTACATACAATATGTATTCAGTAATTAGATTGTTGTGGTTAATATAGATTAAACTGTGTTCAAGCACTATGATTTTTTTTAAATAAATATTTTTCAAAATAATGGACACTTTTTAACAACGGACTTTTTTTTTTATCCAAGAAGGTATTAAGAGATTTCACTTTATCCTGCTCTGGGAGAAGGCTTAGATCACTCCCATAGTAAAAGGTGGTAGTGGTCTAAGAGAGGGGTGATCTGTCGTTAATATGGTTGTTTGGAAACCAAGCCAAATCCAATTTGATGGTTGGCGCATGGTTCCTCTGAGCACTGTTCCTTGGTTTTTCCATGGTAAAACCATGTCCTCCTATCTTTTAATTATTTGCCTATGTATTTTATGGGAACTTTTGGAAGCAAACTCAAGGTTGCACCTACCAAAAAACAGTTGGTGAAATCAAATTGTAACAAACCCAAAGTAAGTTGCACTTCCTCATAGATAAAAGATAAAAATAATAGAGAGAGGTCTGAATATTTAAGACTTTCATTCCTTATTCTCCAATGAAAAGGATACACACACACACACACACACACACACACATACATAGTGTTGCTGGAAGGCCTAGTATAGATGTTAAGAACAGGAAGCTAAAGGATGTTCTTGTTGGAACAGAGTTAATCTGTCATTCATGTATGTTAGATATTTTGTGAAAGCATCTATAACCAACCTATGCCTTAGCTTTTGAGATACAATATACCCCCTCAAGTTTATCCATGCGCGCTCTAAGCAAGTGTCTGTCCACTACTTTGTATTACCAATTAATGTATTTATAGTATCTTATGAAAGTACCTCATAAGTCATAACTTGTTTTTCTATCTTGGTTTAAAATACCTAGATGTGTCCAGAGTTGGGTAAATATGGTAAGCGTTGTCTTGAGCATTTGGAGGATTCTCAAAAAGGTTGAGTATGCCAGTCAACTGCTGTCATTCTTCCCAAATGTACTTTAACAGTTTGCACCATACATTATGTTTGACCTTGGCATTCATAATCATAATCAGATGCTTAGTTTCACGAAGCTTAATAAAAACTCCTATGACATTAAACTATGGCCATTGTTACTTACCAGGAATGAAGTCCATGTGTTGTAAGAATATTATTTAGTTCCTGTATTATGCTTTTTAATGTAGACTTAATGCACCCAGTTTCAGGCCAAGTTTTTCTTACCGGTGTCTTAGTACTTGTTGGAGTTATTCACATCAGACCAGTTAATGTTTACTGTTATTTGCATCAGACCAATTAAAATGCATATTTGGTTATTCATATCAGACCAATTAAAATACATGTTTACAAGCATTAAAAAGGTTTTTGGCTTGTACTTAATCTTCCATCTCAATATGTAAACATCTGCTTCAGTGCCATAGTTGGCTAACACGCTAGTTTCGTGTTTAGCTAGACTGCTGAGGACGGGGAGATCGAGGTTCGAATCTCGGTCGGGTGAACTGGGGGTGGTTTTTCCTAAATGGTTTTCCACTTTCCATCCACGCAAATGCGGGTTTGCTTCCTCTAAAATTCAACCTTCCCAATTCCTAATCCATTAGTGTAATCAGTACGTAAGCGTATAACCCGAACGGCTAGTAAGACGTGGTGCTAAATAAATAAATTAAAAATATGTAGACACCAACACCAATAATCTCTTGGTGTGTAAAGCATCACACTCACTTCCTAATTGATATGAGAGCTTTTTAAAGGAATCCACCAACATCTAAAAACAAAATAGCTTCACACTATCTTAGGACTTCTTAATTTCAATAGAATATTTTCCAAGGCTAACACTACTGTAATATAAACCATTAAACTGTCTACTAAACAAAGATACACCATAGAAGTAGGCTCAAAACTATGAGAAGATTCAATAAAGCCAAGGTCATCCTGATGTCAGACTTGGTTCTAACCCATTATGATAAAAGTCACCTGTTGACACACATGTAACGCATCTTTTACAGGGTTGGGCTAGTCCCATTTTACAGCACGAATGTTAGAACTGAAGCACCAGTGATATTTGGATATTAACACAAAGTGTAATTATGTCCAAATTGACAAGGAAACTTTGGAAGCTATTTTTAGCATTAGGTTCCAGCAGTTTATTTTGGAACAATATTTCACAGTAACAGCTCAATAGCCAATTCTGCAGTTGTTACATTGTGGTTGTTAGTAAAGCTTAATATTTAAATGAAATGTCTATGATATCATTTATAGACCAGCAACAACACTAACGGCCATATAGCACTTTTTGAAACTATAGTAGGGTTATTTGGAATAGAGCACTAGGCTAAAATCATGGTTTAAATTATTAGGGATAGCCAGCACACTTACCTTGGTGATACTGTAGTAGAAATTGTTTAGATAGAACACTAAAAAACACAGACACATTTTTATGGACAAGCTCTCACTGTCACAGACTGCTTCATCAGGCTGATGACTAGTTGACTAGAAGAAGGGGTAGAATCACATGGTCCCATGTCTGAGTTCGACCAATCAACGTTCTCTTGTTCCCTGAAAAGTTGCACATACACCAACCTCTCCTGGAGAGCACATCACGAGGGAGGGGGGAGGAAAATCAATGTTAATTCCCTCTATATCTCTTGCGGTTTATGTTGGGGTTTTTTTCCCTTTGAATTGATGCCAGGTGTTGCTCTGAGGCTTATTCAACGCTATGATACTCACGTTATCTCGGGAGGTGATGACTGTTTACACGTTGTATCATTTCACATGGTACAATATGTATTTCTGATGTAGGCAGACATTCTTATATTTCACATGAAAATGTAACAGTGCATGAACAGAATATTATGTGATAGCCATTCAAGTATTAACAGGGAAGGAAACTATTTCACCTGGAGTTCATAACTACCAGAGTTATAGTTAGAGAAGTGTATTCATATCTGTATTTCAGAATTCATCAATAATTGTATCATATTATCCATAAAATTAAAAGGTAGCTTGGTGTCTCTTTCAAGTACCACACACAGGGCCGTATTTTAGGTAAGTGCAACATGTGCAGCTGCACAGGGTGGCAAAGTTTGGGGGGCAGCAAAATAATATTTAAATGTGAAAACTATAGCAAACTTGAATGTAACTATAAAACAAATTTGTAGCATTTAGCGCAATATATATATATATATATATAAACTTTAGCCATCTTTCTTTATTCGTTAGAATAGAATTTAGAACTATTCTTTTGCGTTTATGAGAGATCACAGCACCTGCAAATCGACTCAAGCGCTGCATATGTTTAATTCTTGTACTCCCACTACATATATTTAGTTCTCGACTTCTCGTGCTTCCATCTTTTTACTGAATTATGTTGTATTGCACTGTGGCTTGATTTGTTCACATTGACAATGTTTTAAACATTTCCTCGGTGCTCTTGTGCTTTCTTTTAAAACAGATAAATGTAAGCCAATAATAATTTACGTAATAATTAAAATGAATGGACGATCGAGGTTAAGTGGTGCTGCATATCGTAAGATGTCTGAAGAAAAAAAACAAACAGAGAGTAAAATTTTACAAAAAACTCCCAGGCTAGATTCTTATTTTAGTGGGATTAACAAAAATGAAAAATGTAGTAGGCCTGATGGTGGAGAAGGCTCAAAAATCATAAGAATTAATTCTTCAACTAAAAGTAGTCAGTCATGTGGACTTGGACACGTCTTGTCATAGCTTAACAGTAGCAAAATATGAAGAAAAAGACACTGAGGTAGGCCTATGTGGAATTTTTTCCCAAAAAAATAAAGACTGTGTAGAAGCTCAAGTGCCAAGAGAATATGTTAGTGTAGACAATCCCAAGTCCAAGTAATGACCCATTTTATTGGGAAATTGTACCCGTCCTGTGTCCTTAAGGGACAGGGGGAGGATGTACAAAATAACAACAAAAATAAACCAGAAAATTGCAGAGTGACCCATATGAACAATGCACAAATATATATAGGTATGTGTGTGTGAATTTTATTCAGCCGGATCGCTTCACATATACACCAGAGTTCTTTAAAAAGGAAAAGTAGTTAAATGGCAAGAGGTAATTTTCATTATTGTGACAACATCGGTAACTTTTGGGCGGGATGATACAAAGATAAATCAGAGGAGAACGATAAGAATATAATTTAGTTTAATCAATACAATATATATGTTTCATAAATAATTATTAACTTATAACTATTTCATTTAACTAGGAATAAATGTTAATGTAGAGGGACTACTAAACTATCATCTTTAAATATAGAAAACAATATATATATATATATATATATATAATAAGTATAAACTATTGATCAACAAGGAACAGTTAATTTGAGCTAAGTTCCCTTTGATATCAATTAAAATATGCTTTAAAGGCTGACATAGTCTTTTCTCAACATTTAACCTTAAACGTTATCATGAATTCTAGGATCTTTAAGAATATAGTCATTAACAAACATACAAAAAATGTCAATCCAAAACAAACATTATGAGATCCTATATACTTTACTGGTAGTCTCAGAAAGTACAATGTCTAAATATTTACGAAAGATAGACGCAATACTAATATTAAAGTTTTGACAGTTAGATTTAGAGTCATTCTGAAGAAACATATTATAAATCAAGTTTAAAGTATTACTTCTCTCAGAACCCATATTCTGAAAAAGAAATGTTCGAGTGTTGGCAGAAAAGATTTGAAAAGGTTCAAAAAAGAAAACTAATTTTAATCTAATGTAATCCATTATATATATAAAAAAAAGAATTTAATATGATAATAGAGATTTATGCCGAAACAATAAATTTAGAACAGAAAGGCCTAGAGAGAATTTTGACAAGCTTACATTTCTCAAGACAAGATCAGTGAGAATCCAAACAAGAGTAAAGAACAAGGGTAAAATCAGCAGTTTATATTCAATCCGCAGCTCAGCTTGAAACATCATAGAATGGAATAAGGAAAGAGGGGGGAGGGAGGGGGAGCAATACAAAGAGAGAGAGAGAGGATGAGCATGCAATGTGATCGGGCTGGCTAAGAACCTTCTGGATGACTGTACTATATTCCACGTGTTTCTAAGGCGTGTCACTAGCCGAGCATAGAACTAACTCTGTATCCCGGCAATTCCTTTAATCAGCAGGGCTTATCGAAGGGGCTCAGACGAACTTTACTTCGCTGGCGGTTATGTTGATGTTTAGGTTATATTGAGCGATATCTGGTCAAATGCCGGCAAAGGTGAGTACTATTTACCACAGTTAAATATTTTATATTTAATATCACTGTTCTTGTTTCTTGTAACTTCGAGGATTTAATATTATCTATAAATTATTATGTTATCGTCTCTCATAACTTCATCGATGTTACAAAATCAATGACCAAACCCTGGATTATTTATTAAAAATGGTATAAACCAAAACAAAGATACTGACTTTTCTCACTCCTCATGACGATATGGTGACAATATACAACGATTTTGTAGAAAATGATTTTTCAAAAGGGTTTTGGTAAATGGTGAGACAATTAATCAAGAATATCTTGTTTACTCTCACAATCAAGACTCACTGTTCTGTGAATCTTGTTAATTATTTGGGGGTGCATCCCAATTTGCAAATTCTGGTGGCGGTTTTTATTGATTGGGGTCATGCTGGTCAGTGCATAGCAGAACATGAAAATTCTGCATCTCACAGATATTGCTTATTAAAACCAAAAGACAGAGGGAATAAGATGAAAAGAATCGATCAAAGGTTGCTTAACCAGTATGAACAGGAGTGGCTTACTGGAGGAATGTATTAAAAAGGGTTGTTTCTGTGGTGAAAAAATTTACGCCGCAAGGCTTAGCATTCCGTGAAAGTGAAGAAGTGTTTGGTTGAGTGAGAAATGGTAATTTTTGATGTGTATAGAGTTAATCTCAGAATATGATTCTTTTTTGTCTGATCATATTGCCAGGTTAAGTAACACTGGAAAAGGGTCTACTTCATACTTGTCACCAGCAACTTATGAAGAATTAATACAGCCAATGAGTAAGTCAGTGAGATAAAGAAGTAATTTCTTCCAAATATTTTTCTATCATAGTGGATTCTACATCTGATATTTCCTACCATGACCAGTTGAGTATAATTGTTAGATATATAACTGAAGATGAGCTATCATTTGAAAGATTCTTATGCTTTATCAAAAATACTGGCCATACCGAAGAAAAACTTTCTAAAGCCATTTTTAATATTTTAGAAGTGTATGGTCAGAACATTGATAACTGTAGAGGCCAATCATATTACAATGCAGCCAACATGTCTGGAATATATTCAGGATTACAATCCAGAGTTAAGGAAATAAATCCTCTTGCATCTTTTGTTCCTTGTTCAGCTCACTTAATTTAGTTAGTTCACGAGCAGCAGGATGTTGTAAAATTGCTGTACGGTTTTTTGAAGTGATACAAAATCTATAAAACTACATTGCTGATTCTACAAACCGATGGAGCACTTTGGAAGCATTTTTTGTGCCTACCAATCTGACATTGAAATCATTGTCAATAACTTGATGGTGTGCATGTGATGATGCTTGTAAGAGTTTGAATGCTAATTGAGAAGCAGTGTTTGCAGCCATAAGATCCATCTCAGAAAATGAAAATGTGAAGGACAGTGCGAGGTGTGAAGCTAAGGGACCTCTTAGAAAGTTGAATTGTATTGAAGTAGCTTTTATGTCATCAGTATGGGGTTGCATTCTTCATCAGTTTGGTAAAGTGATGAAAAAACTGCAAGGTGAGGACATGGACATTTCCATTGTTGTTAATTGTACAACTCTCCTACTTTTTTTATCAGACCATCTTCCACATTAACAAGGACTCATCAGAAAAAAGGCTTGTTCAAATCAGCAGCCAGGAATCTTTTTCATCTAATGTTTCAATTTCATCAGGACCAAAGAGTAAATAAAATGCAAGAGATTTTTTGATGAATCATCAGTGTCAGAGAGTGAACTAGAATGTTCTCATAAAGGAACAGAGTCAGAAGGCCTGAAGGACCAAAAGGATGACTGGGAAAAAAAAAATGAAAATAGCACATTTTAACATCATAGAGACTTTTGAAAATGAGTTTAATAAGAGAGTTGATGTCCTCAAAGAATTTATTTCAAGATTTTCATTTATCTCAAATCTGAGCTTAGCTCTTCTCAAATTTATGATGCTGCAGGAAAACTTCAAGTCATTTATCATTTAGATGTAGAAAATTGTTTTGGTGAAGAATGTATCCACTTCAAAAGCTATCTACTAAGTATAAAAAAAAAAGAGATCATAAGCTATCCTCTCTTCCATTTCTTTGCAAGAAGTTAGTTCAAAAAAACCTTAAAGGGGTCCACCCAAATGTGTACACCGCACTAGAGATTTACAATTGTACTCCGGCAACAAACTGTTCTGCTGAAAGATCATTTTCAGCTTTAGGATTAAAAATTATCTATGAATGGCCCAATCACAAGCTTGACTCGTCAATCTTGGAGTTCTTGCCATAGAATCAGACATTACAGTGAAACTGGAATTTGAGGAAGTAATCATTTCATTTGCAAACGCTAAGGATAGGAGAAAACCACTTCTTTAACTTAAGTAAGCTCCTTAAATAAGGATTATTTTTTGCTCTTTCAATATTATATATTATTCAGGCTTTTTATTTATTGAAATTTAGTAGGATAATAAAATGGTTGCTGTGCAATAAAATTTTTATAAACTTGTAAATTTATAAGTTTTTATGTGTCAGATCTCAGTAAAATTAGTTACAATTTTTTAATAAGTTTTCACAACTATATATCTGCTAGTGACTGCTGTAAGTGAAAAGTGATGTTGGTGTTTAAGGGAAAAATGAGTGGGGTGGGGCGAAAAATAAATTACTGCACATGAGTGCATACCCTAAATATGGCCCTGACCACACATTATCCAATTGAAACAAGATAAAGAGTCCAACCTGGTATGGATTCTCAACTATAATGAAACAAAGTCTATAGAGTTGGCACTATTGGAAAGTTGTTACTTTTGGTTGGTATACTTAATTAATCTATGGCGTTAGTAACGCGAAAATTCATTGCTGCACTTAGAAAAATCATGCCACCCATCCCTTTATAGAGCTAGTTCTATCCATTCCACCTCTTTACACCCTATATATTTCAGATCCATTCTGATATATATATATATATATATATATATTTATTTGGAAGAAGGTACAGGAAAGGTAGCTAGAAAAAAGTATAAAAGGGAAACTTTTCCTATACCTTCTTCCAAATACATATCCAAGATACTTCACAAAAGAGAAAATGGGTTTTTCCTTGAAGAGATCCATTCTAATGGTATCCTCCCATCTGCATCTAGGGCTTCCCAATGGTCTCTTCCCATTTGGTTTGCCAGTCAATTCCCTGAACACAGTTTTAAATTCTTCCACCCACCTCGGTGGAGTAGTTAGCTAACGCGCTAGTTTCGTGTTAAGCAGACTGCCGAGAACGGGAGATCAAGGTTGGAATCACGGTCAGGTGAACTGGGGGGTGGTTTTCCACTCTCCCTCCACGCAAATGCGGGTTCACTTTCTCTAAATCAATCCTTTCCAAATCCCTAACCTATTAGCTTAATTAGTACTTAAGCATATAACCTGAACGGGTAGTAAGACGCGGTGCTAAAAAATCTTCCATTCCCTCAGCATGTCCTGCTCACTGTAATCTATGAGATTTGACTATCCTAATAATGTATTGTGGTGAGTACAGTGTATGTAACTCATCATTATGTAACATACTTCACTCCCTTATGTCCTCGTCCCTTTTAGAACCAAACATCTTCCTAAGCACCTTGTTTTTTAACACCCTAATTTGTTTTCGTCATGTAAGGTAAGAGACCCTGTTTCATACCCATAGATAATCTGTAATATTAATGTTTTGTATATTCTAACTTTTACATTCCTTGAAACAAGGCCAGTTGTCAACAACTTATTGACCGAGTAGTAACATTCACTTACCTGACTCTATTCTTTTCCTAATTTCCACTCTAATATCGTTATTGCTGGTTAAAATTGTCCCTAAATATATAAACTAATTAATTGATATGTTTGAAATAATCTATAAATTATTGTCCTTAATCTATGTCATTATATACAGTCTTTTCAGCATTCACTTCTAAACCTATTTCCTCACTAGCCTCTAATAAAATGTCTACATTTCTTCCCACAGCTTCCTAACTATTACCCAACAAAGTTAAATCATCTGTGTATCCTAATATCTGTATTCTACCGTTTAATGTTAATCTTTCCCTTCTACTCTATTGCATTACCCTAATAGCATACTCTAAGGATAGATTAAAAAGTATGCAGAAAGTGCATCTCCTTGTTTCAACCCATTATGCACTTCAAAAGTGTCTGATATGTGACCCAACCCATACCCTGTCTGTCAAACATACCTGATTTAGCTTGACATGCTTTTGGGGTATTTTATACTTAACTAAAATTCCATATAATTCGTTCTTTTAGTTGAGCCTTAGCCCACTTTAATATATATATATAATTGATGTACCATCATGTTGTATTCCCACTTATTTTTAAATAATATTTGCCAAATAGTAAAAATCTGATCTGTTGTTGATCTAATTTGTCAAAATCCACACTTATGATCTCAAATTATTTCCTCTACATATGGAGTCAATCTCATTAGAATTATATTAAGATAACATTTTTAGAATGTTGGTAGTAGTGAGCTATTTATATAGTCATCACACTCGATTTAATCTACCTTCCCTCCATATTTGTGGTAATAACTCAGGGCTCCATATGGAACATAGCACTTGACGTATTTTCTAATACTAGCTTTTCACCACCTCCCTCTATTAACTCGAAGTGAATATAAACCTGGAGATTTGTGGTTCTTTAACTTCCTAAAAGCTTCTTTGACTTCAATAATACTTGGCTCTGTAAATTGTGTCTCAGCATCATTGATTTAGCTGACCTCACCCCAATTTGAATTATTCATGAACATTTAAAATGTGCCTGAAGTGGTTGTTCCATTTACTCAAAGCGCCACCCAAATTTGTCATCAAATTACCATTCTCATATTTCACTAAATTGGGCCTAGCCTGATAACTTTTCCTATATCTGTTAATACCTACATAAAGTTCCCTGATATTCTTCTTATTTTTGCTATTTGATTCTGGTTAAGGTGGTGGATGATGTTGCTTTCTATATGTTGAAATAAATGCCCTAAATGCTTTTGTTATTTGAATACACCTGCACCAAATTGTAATTGCAAGCAAATAAATGCCCTAAATGCTTGTTATTTGAGTACACCTGCACCAAATTGCAATTGCAAGACAAATGATGAGGAAAGTGTATTTCTAATGGAACTGGGTAAATTTATAAGCAAAATAAACTTGCTATTATTTCTTGGACCTACGCAACAACTAAAATATTTGCAAAGTGTATACAATGTTTACTATGGGATTGTTGATCAGATAAAAAGCTTAATATTATCAATGGGTAAAATATTAGAAAAATCCCTTTGCATTATAATTATATAACTCGCTTTGCTTGTTGGGGGCTCTGCCCCTCAAACCCCCAATGGGTTTTCTTTGCAAGTGGATGTAAACTAATGTAATTCAGCATTGTTTTGAAATTAAAAAAGTGTGAAAAATGTGCAAAATTTACCTAAAATCAAAAAATATATCTCTATCTAAGGTATAACCAATGGAGATATCGACAAAAAGTAATAGGACCAAACTTGTGGATCTCCCCAAATCCGTAGCTGCTGGTGCAATCCGTTTTTGATAGGTCTTACCGTTTAGCCACAAGAGACCTCCAAAGAAAGGTCCGCACCGACTTTAAAATTTCTAACTTTTTGGAATTTTCCCGTTGGTTACAGGCTAGAAGCTATAAGTTTGCCAAATTTCAAGTTTAGCTCATCAGGAAGTGGGTAAACATTAATGTCAGTGAGTGAGTGAGTCAGCCATGTGGCTTTATAGTAGTATAATTTGTCACACATTTGAAATAAAATCTTATATTGTGATAAAAATTCTTGAGTGAAATACAACATATTAAAAAAAAAAAAAAAAA